>MWMN01000004.1:629204-688925 GCA_002968875.1 Cordyceps cicadae | reverse complement strand
TTGGGGGGGGGGGGGGGGGGGGGGGGGGGGGGGGGGGGGGGGGGGGGGGGGAGGGGGGAAAGGCCCCGAGGCGGGGGAGGCTTCGTGGTTAGTATGGAAGTATAAATGCCTTTTGGAGGGGAGGGTTGCATCATGCAGCCTTTCTCTATTTTTTTTAATCTGCTCCGTTTCCCTGAATCTGCCCGCAGGAATTCCCGGATACTTTGAGTTTCACCTTTTTGATCCTCTTTTGCTCGGCGATTTACACGCACAAGCGAGTCTGGTATCTCTCCTTTGTTGACTTTGTTGAGCTGTCCGAGACCGTCCCCCCCCCCCTCCTCCTCCCGTTCTATCCACTGAATCGGCGAGGCTCGATTTCGTGGTGCCGAGAACCGAACTGGGTTTAAAATAGTTAGACTGGGCTCATCATCGTTCATCGTGCCGCTCCCTCCGAGCCCGAACAGCCCGCAGATCATCATGACGCTGTACCCCGGTGTGGCCTTTGTTACTGGTGCCGGCTCCGGTGAGTTGATTTTTGCTTCTGATATGGGAGTGTGCGTAATTTCGTTGAAAACGTAATGTTGAATTTCTCCGTGGATGCTGGGATGTGCAAAGCCAAGCACACTAGGTTGTACATGATGCGGCAACTGAACGCGTCAACTCAACATCTACAAAACTAACCCGGCCCTTGACCCGTCTCCAGGGATCGGCAGGCAGACCGCCATCTCCTTTGCCGTCGAGGGCTGCACCAAGATCGCCATCACGGACAGCATCGCCGACGGGCTGGCCGGCACCAAGCAGTCCATCGAGGCCATCGCGCCCTCCGCCAGCGTCCTCGTCGCCCTGAGCGACGTGCGCCGGGAGACTGACGTTGCGAGTGCTGTCGGGAGCGCCGTCGAGCGGTTCGGACGGATTGACTACGCCGTCAACTGCGCAGGTACGAGACGCCCCCCCCCGGAGAAAGGGGGGGGGGGAGGCATGCGCACACGCTTGCGCTAACAGAGGACAGGCATCTACGGTCCCGGGGCGGCATCGACCGACGTCGACCCGTCCGACTTTGACGACGTCATGGCCGTCAACGCGCGCGGCGTGTGGCTCTGCGGCCGCGCCCAAGCGCGCCAGATGAGGACGCAGGAGCCGCTGCCGACGCACGACGGCCGGCCCGGCGCTCGCGGCGCCATCGTCAACGTCGCGAGCAGCCTCGGCATCTCCCCGATCCCCGGCAAGAGTAAGCGCGCGGGGGACGAGGAAAGCGAGACGCGGCAACGCGGCGGCGGGGGGGATCGAATGCTGACTTGCTTTCATAGCGCCATATGCTGCCTCGAAAGCGGCCGTGATTCAAATTACAAAGTCGGACGCCCTCGACGTAAGCCACCACCATAATATATGTATATATATATATATATGCATCAGGTTGCATGATGCATGGTATAGGCGGCTCCCCGCTAACGGCTTGGGTTGTTGGCAGTGCTCACCACATAATATCCGCGTCAATGCCGTCGCTCCGGGCATAACAGAGTAGGAACCCAGAAGCGTCGTCTTCTCATCCTCCCCCTCCCCCTCCCCTCCCCCTCCATCGCGACGCGCAAGAGCATCTTCTTGTTGGCTGACCAAACGGCAACGACAGCACGCCATTCACCGCAGAGATCCCCCACGACGGCGACGCCGTGCGCGGCATGCCGATCCCGCGCAAGTGCTCGCCGCAGGAAATCGCCGACGTCATCCTGTTCATGGTCAGCTCCAAGGCGTCCTTCTTGCAGGGCGCCATCATCTCCGCCGACGGTGGACACACCATATAGGCCGTTTTGTTTGTGAAAAGCCTTTGTTCTGCGCGGGTGGTTGGAAATATAGAAGAGGGAGGGTATCATTGAGTATTTTGCGCAGCTATCCTGTCATTCACCCACCATGAATTCTAAAACAAATAAGAGAAGCCCCCCAAAAAACGCCGTTCTTTTGTGCCGTGTAATCCCGCCATGCTCCCTCTGGTCTCACATCTTGCTCCTCATCATGCTGCCGTGGGTGTGCGCGAGCCGGTGCCGCCGAGCTTGCTCTTCTTGCGCTTCGGCTTCGGCATCGCGGACCGCGCCGCCTTGTCTCCTTTCGTCGCCGTGGCAGCCGCACCGCCGTCCTTCTTGTCGTCCGACTTTCCGCCGCGCGTCGGCGGGCCCGTCATGGCGCTGATCCCCGACGGGCCTAGCTGACCAGTAGCCGCCGGCCGGGGCGCGGCCACAGGCTTCCGTCCCGTCGATGACAGGTGGAAGTCACCGGGCCGGCCGGTAATGGGGTTCTCGTCAATGTACTCGCCGCCGTGTCGCATGTGCACCCAAAAGGCCTCCTCGGCCACCCGCTCCAGCGACTGCACTTCGAGGTTGGGCTGTGCCGCGGATGCTGTGCCCTTGTTAGCGCCGCCGCCGGCGTTTGGTGTGGGCGTGGCCTCTTTGGAGTCCTGGATGCGTGCGCGCGCCGCCTGCAGCGCGCCGGCGGGCCCGGAGGCCTGGACGCGGGGTGGTTTGTAGTAGTGGCCGCCAGCGGGGCGCCAGGATCGAGCGGATTCGGCAGCTGGGAGGGCCTTGGAGATGGAGGAGGATATCGACATCTGCACCGGTTTGGTTTCTCTCGTTAGCATATCGCGACGATGATGACAGAATAGAAGAAGCGGGACGCGAGGTGAGGCAAGGTACAAGGACGTACGATGCGCGCCGCCAGAATATCCGCGAGCGTGGGCGCCATGTAAATATTCTCATTGACGACGAAGTAGGACGCGTGGATCGTGATCTCGTCGGTCTCTTGGAAGCGCTTCCGTCGTGTCTGCTTGCGGATGACCCAAACACCAGTGCCCATGCCGGGCCCGGTCTCGGCGGGCTCCTCGCCGACGATGAATTCGAGGCCGGACATGGTCTTGAGGCGACCCTCAAAGGCCTCGCGGGTCTGGATGAAATGGTACATGGACATGTTGTTCATGGCCTGACTCATGATGACGGCGTTGTTGGAGGTTCGCTCGAAAAAGGGCGACTCGGCAAAGTAGAAGAGGATCGTGTTGGAGTGCAGGCCGCCCATTTGCTGGATGATCTGCGGCGAGTGCCATTGAATCTCGTCGAGCGGGGGGTCGTTGGGGTTGTCCATGGCGGGCGATGGCCTGATTGAGTCGAGTTGGAGAAAGGTTGAAGTTGAGGCGTGATCAGTAGAGCGCCCGCGAAGAGCTAATAAGAATAAGAGTTGCCGAATACGCAAAGGTAGATACATTGTGGCACAACCCCACCAGCCTTGAGCACAGGGTGCCTACACAAGACTGCCAGTTACAATGAAGAGTGCTGTAAAATCAATCTGCGAAATAATACCAAGTGCAGAAGCCCCTTATTTTAATTTAGGAGTCAACTGGAAGAGGTGGTATTTGGCCTTTGTGTGATGGCTGAGGCCTATGTACGTTGTAGCTTGCTTACATCAATCAATCACAAGGTTGGCTGCTTGACGGAATATTAAAAACGTTTACAATATTTTATCAGACTATTATTATTATACATTATTTAGAAAAAAACCCTACCGCCTCAATTTATCGGCGCTGCTGAAATACATATTCGCACTTCGTGTCAATCTGTTTGGCGAGGTACCTGCAAAAGTCGGGCAAAAGTTACAGTACAGCTAATGAAGCACAACAGCACAAGAGTCCAAAGTTACTGCGTCTTCTTCTTCTCGCGGTAGTACTCATCGTAGGAGCCCTTGTATCCCATGAGCAGGCCGAGGAACGCAGCAACGTACATGATGACCAGGTTCAACGCCAGGTTCAGCAGTTCCCACCTCGCAACCCTCAACCCCGGCACCATACTGAAGTGGTGGAAGAAGATGAGCAGCTGGCAGATGCTCGGCTCGATGCCTTCCCGGTGGCAGTCCGACAGGTAGCCCAAGATGTTGCGGAAGAAGCGCTCCTCGGTGTGCGCGTGGCCCTTGTCAAAGTACACCTCGACCGCGAGCGGCGCGTCGGCGCTCCGGTCGCCCTCAAAGTAGTGCCACGCGCGCGCCGGGAGGTACAGCTCGTCGCCGGCCTTGAGCCGCACGTCGCGGTCCCAGAGGTGCCACGTGCCGGCGCCCCGCGTGACGAGGAAGTGCTCGTCGGCCAAGAGGTGGTAATGCGGCGGCGGGAAGAAGAGCGTGTCCTTGTCCTGCTCCTGCGCGGCGGCGTCGTGCTTGGGAAAGTCGTGCGTGCTCACGTAGAGGCCGCGGCGGAGCTCAAAGTGGACGTTGAAGGTACGGTTGGCAGTGTCGGCCAGCGCGAGGTTCGGCTTGTCCCAGTTGACGCTCCTCGATGGCTGCCGGGCTCGGAGGAAGAATAGCGGCGCGAGGACCATATTGGCAGAGTCTCTTTGATGCGACTTTGATGTTCGTTTACGTAGCCAAGTTGTATTGGACAGGTTCAGTGGGTGTCATCATGAAGCTTCCTGGCTGTTTGGCTTGATGATGAGGGGTCCTGCATGTCTTGTGACCAATGACAGTCCTGGGCTGGGTGCTTCATTCTTGCTGCTGATAATCAGAATGTGGCCGGAAACAGCGTAGATCACTAGACAAGGAGGGGATGTTGTCGATGGCAGCACAGAGGGCGTGAGCAGTAACTAGACATAGTCTTATGAATTATGTAATAGGCTTAGTGTAGGCATTAAGTGAGAGTTAAATCGTGCAAGAGGAGTAAGACTGTAATTAAACTATACTAGGGTTATTTTCACTGAATTCCTACAGACTATTCCACTAATTTCTATACTTTTAGAAACAGAAGAACAACTTTTACTATAACAAGCATAGAGTAGGTAGTAGATTATATATGGGATAATACAGAAGTAACTAAACTAATGTTTTAATTTTTCTATTAAAGCTGTGAATTTGAACATATAACCAAGGTACGAAAGAACTAGCTAGCTAGAGTAGTGTAAAGGAGTTGTAAGAGAGGGTGGTTTATTATAGAGAAGGCATAGGAAGTGCTAAATTATTACTATAATTCGTAATTATTCCTATGTTATTCTTATAACTTATAGTGTGTTATTGCCTTTATTACTACTCTTCTACTTCCTGTACTAAAGAGAAAGTAAGCATTATGTGTATGTATCTACTATTCTATTCTAATTAACAGCTCTTTATTAAAATACGTACTATTCAATGTTCTCATTCCTCACTAATCAAGCCTGTCAACTTCTTCTTCCACTCCTGCATGTTCTTCTTTATCGTGTCGGCTTCTGACTCAGACTGCCGTATCTCAGCCCGGAGACGCTGGTTCTCGGCTTTCAGCTGTTCGATCTGACTTGCGTAGGCTTGTGTCTGCGCAGTCTGCGTTTGAAGTTGCGCAAGCTCTAGCCGAGCAGCCTGACCTGCTTCAGCAGCCTTCCGAGCCAGTTCCAGCTCTTTCTCTCGGAGACTCAAATCCTTGCGCAGACGGGTCACTTCCGACTGCAAGCAAAAGACGTGTTGCCGGACTTCAGCGGCTAGTTCAAGCTCGTTGTAGAGCAACCGCAGAGCAGAGTCAGTTTCTTTCGGCAGAGTAGTGTAGCGAGAGTTGCGCGTATGTACGGCAGCTCGATCCGCTGGCACGAGCACTGCTGACTGGCTTGCCGGCTCTGTCAAAGCGGACGCGACATGGGCCGTCGAGCCGGCTGACGGGACAGTATCTATATTACTATCGACGCTGGACGCTCTTGAAGCACTCTGCCCTGTCTGTCGAACTGGAGATGGGGTCTCCCCTCCGATGACTTGAATGCTCGATTGCGGCTCGGGCGACGTAGAAGGTGTCAGTGAAGGTGGCTCGATATGCCATTTTCTGCCCACGCAGACATCGCAATGAAAGACGCCTTCACCTTGCTGATATTTTGTTAGACTTGTGGATGGCTTGCAGGATTCATGGTAGGATCTTCGGCACGTCTTGCAGTATTCAAAGTTGCCAGGCATCTCGCATGAAAAGCACACTTCATCGTGCCGGGCTCCTCCAGCTAGGACAGAGTGTTCATCAGCGCCGGAATGGAGAGAAAATTAAAGCGGGCTCAACTCACCGTTCCATAATTTGAACCTTGCACAGGAAATGCTTATTGGCTCGTTGGGTTGATATGCAGGGATATGGTGTGCTGTGTTTGACTGTATCGTCTTTTTTTGAGCTGGCTGTCTCCCATCTCTCTCAGCATATCCAGAAGCTACTTGACGGCTGGCCTTGGCCGGACCAGCATTAGACGGGAGCTTCGAAGCCCGGCTAGGATTTAAGCGTGTGCGCTTTCTTGAGGGACGCTCCTGGTTCATTTCATAAGCTATCGCGCCAGGAAGGTTGCAGAGCGTAGAGTCGGTAAAAAGAAAATCGGGACTGAGGCCGAACGTCGCACGATGCATTCGATTACTAATGCATACTGGCTTTTCAGGCAAGCATTATTGGTGACTGAAAATCCGATGGAGCACTAGTCCGCGAATCAGCCAGTCAAATAAGATTTGTCATCGCATTAGCGTCCATGTTCCCTGACTTGGTAGCACAGTGTGAACGTAACGTTCTTTAGCAGAAGTTCATCAGCTGCACTGTACGTGTAGTCGCATCGTCATCTTCGCTCCACCAGCACTTTACGATTATACAATCCTTTACCGCTACATTTGAACGGACCGTCCTTGGTTGGATTCACAAAGAATGAGAAGCCTTCTCCTTGAACTTGTGGTGCGCTGACTTGCTGAGGGGCGTGGTTTCAGCGCATTCGTCGCTGTACAGTATAGACAACGCATTTAGCACTACGAATTGCCCTTGTAGTGCAATTAATGGGTATGATGACGATTCATTTCGATTCGCAGGAAACAGCCCACTGCGACGGAACAAGGTTCCGTAATAGTATCTGAATAGAATGCTTTCATCACCCGCCGCTATCATGGTTGATTTGTTCCTGTCACGGAATATATCACTCGGCGATAACTAGATTCCTACTCAAGCCGACGCGAGGGCTTGACATTCCATCTCCACTTGGGCTCCAAATGGCAGGCCAACAACCTGAACACATGTGCGGACCTAAGAGAAGTGAGCCCTTGAACAAAATAATACGACTAGGTCACGGGTTTTCCTTACAGGCTGTGGCTCTTCGAATACTCCAAGATAGGCCGCATTCATCTCATCAAAGCTTCTCATGTCCGTCACGTAGACGTTCAGCTTGATGACGTTGTTCAGGCTGGAGCCAGCAGCTTCGAGAATTGCTTGCAAGTTCTTCAGAATCTGCGTCTGGTCCCCCAATTTTGTCAGCAGGGATTTTACCATGAGCACACAGAGCCACTTACCGTCTGCGCTGCGACACCGCTCAATAGTTCTCCCGTGCTTGGGTCGATACCTACATTTCCAGACACGTATATAATGTTATTGGCAGTTATAGCTTGAGAAAAAACAGGAAGAGCGGCTGGCGCGTTGGGCGTCGAGGTGACGGCATTACGACGGAACGTTGAGCCCATTTTCAGTTTGGAATTGAGTCACAGTCTTGAGATGGGAGTTCAGTAATTGCGGCGTTCATGATATGTATATACTTCTTAGTTAACCACTGGAAAAAGCATGGTGGAGACGATTACGTCTTTAACTTGCAACCACAGATATGCGGACACCGGACATTGGGGGCAGACCTACTCGCGCCCTTTGCTTGACAGACAGATATTGCGATTGCTGATAAATTTAGATCTAGCTGTAGCGACCGCACTCGACTAGTGGTCCCGCTACAAACCGAAAGCATAAAAATTTGCTATACCTAATTATGCATTTATACGGACATCGGACATCGGAGCAGATCTACTCACGCCCTTTGCTTGACAGACACTGCGATTGCTGACAAATTTCAATCTAGCTGCGGTGACCGCACTCTACCAGTCGTGCTACAAACCGCTACAAACCGAAAGCATAATACATTACAATGCCTACTTTTTAATTCAGCGTTCGGGTCTTAAAACATCAGCGGCCCCCTCGAACATATGTACCGCTGTGCTCTACACAATTTTCTTTTCTGGAAGGAACACGGCCACAAATTACACCAACATGCCTACCTACGAGTTTCACCATACCCACAAGGCTCGCCTGGCGAAATTGGTCACAGATTGGCATGCCACGACCTTCAAGGCCCCTCGATTCATAGTCAACTGTCGCTTCATTGACCTGCGTGCCTCGAACATCGATGATTTTTGGGTTGGCGGTCGACAGCTCAAGACCAATCGGCTAATGATTACTCTGCGAAGTGGTACTGGTAGGACCGAGCAACAATATATTGGCATCACAAAGAGCTTAGTCGCCATGTGGGACGAGTCCACCAAAGACATACATGGTACGGAACTTGAGAAAGACTTGAAGGACGTCTTTGTCTCGGGAACCTTTGATTCCGCCTACGAAAGAGGCTTTTTCCTACCTATGGTTTGTTACCCGCCCCCTTTCCTTAACCCCCCGATTTGTATACACAGCTAAAACTTACCTTTTCATTTACAGCCTGGAAAATTCGAGGCATGGGTCGCTGAGAATGTGACTGAGTTCCAGAGGCTGGCCGATGCAGGCGATGATGTTTTCAAGGACCTGCTCGAGGAGATTGCCTCACGCCCGGAGTTTAGGCATGGAACCAAGTAAAAAAGAACGAATGCTACGAGAAACCTAGGCAGTAATTGAATAAAGTCTAAGTACAGTAGCGTTATTTTAGCTATCGCAATAGATTGACTACCTCTACATATTAAATCTAAGTACAAAACGTGGATTACTCTAGCCTGAAGCTAAACGAGTGTGTCCTCTCGTCAGTGCGTGTTAAGCTTCGGCTTTTAAAAGACTTTTTCTTGCGTTTGTTGCGCAAGAGATACCTCGAAGACCACCGGAAGATCACCTCATTCCAAGAATACATCTCCGAGACCAATTCGCATCGCCACCACAGTTGGACTCTGGCCTCAAAAATCTTGCCATTCTATGCTGTATGCCATAGCCACTCTCTTGTCACGGTTGTAGGATCAGGCTACTTCCGTACCCAATGCACTTATTAGTGAGGGTCTGGCCTGATGTTTCTAGTATGTTTACACGACCTAGACACTCGTGTCGAGAAATGACGGCTGAAAAGCCCGTTGAGTCTGCCTCGATTGTCAGACAGACTTCGTTGTAAGATTGGTCAGCAGCCCAACAGTTCTACCTTCGTCAATCCGTCGTACGAATAAAAATGCCTCATGACAAATCACGCTCGGACCCCACGTCTATTCATACTCGCTCGGTAACACTACCGGCTACGCATGAGATTGGTCAGCAGCCCAGTAGTTCTACCTTGTTCTCCGTCGTACTAACAAAAGTGCCTTATGACAAATCACACTCAGCCCTAACACTACCGGCTCTACAACCCATGTTTGACTCGTACTTGTGATCAGCATATTCGTGCGGTTTCGCTCCGTTTTGTTTTCATGAAAACAACTGGGGCGTGCATGTCTTGCTCTTGTTTGGATTTGTGGTCCGCGTATCCCTTCTTTCTGCACCTTGCGATTTCATCGTGCCCAACATGCACAGCTTGATTAGGACACCATTTGGCAAGCAAATGCGAGAAAGTCACTTTCTCTTCGGAAAGGACTATGTCAATCTCAACCAAGGTAGAACTTGTTTTCTCGTGCCGCTTCTTGTGCCGTCACTTTATTACCGGGCGAAAGCAAAACTAATAGCGAGCTAGGCGCGTACGGCTCACACCCACGCTCAGTGCAGGATGTACAACGATATTGGCAAGACGAAGCTGAATCTCGACCCGATGAGTTCATTCGCTACATCTTCCCCCTTAAAATGCACGAGATCAGAGCTCAGGTCGCTTCGTTCCTCAACGCTGCAGTCGATAATACGGTCTTTGTTCCAAATGCGACGACAGGCCTGAACACTGTCTTGCGCAATATCAGATTTCAGGAGGGGGACAAGATTGCTCATTTCCAGGGCATTTATGGCGCCATTGGCAAGACTGTGGACTATCTTGTCGAAACTACCCCGGTGACTGCTGTGGAAGTTGAATACGACCCTACGGAAGTCTCCGCTGAACAAATGGTTGATCGTCTCCGTACTGTCATCAAAGCTCACGAGGGCCGCGTCAAAGTGGCAATCTTTGATACCGTTATGAGCATGCCGGGAGTGCGGATGCCTTTCGAGCAATTGACACAACTTTGTCGATCTGAGGGCGTCTTGAGCGTCATCGACGGTGCACACGGTATCGGGTTTATTGACCTAAATCTTGAGAAACTAGACCCTGATTTCCTGGTGACGAACTGCCACAAGTGAGTTTTGGACGAATACTTACTGCCCAAGCACCAAATTGACCTGATTGATATTGCAGGTGGCTTTTCATCCCTCGTGCCTGCGCCGTACTGTATGTCGCGGCCAGAAATCAGCACTTGATGAGATCGACCCTTCCCACCTCGCATGGCTTTGTACCCGTCAAAGGGCCCGAACAAGGTGGTGCATACTTCAATCCAAACCGGTCAGCATCACAAAATGTCTTTGTGGCGCAGTTCGAGTACACTGGAACCATTGACACGGCATCTATCCTTACTATCCCTGCAGCGTTAGATTTCAGACAAAAGGCATGTGGAGGGGAAGCGGCCATCAGACAGTACTGCGTGAATCTTGCTTCGGCTGGAGAAATTCGAGTCGCCGAGCTCCTGGGCACAAATGCACTGACTGTACCACAGGCGAGTCGGGTTGGATTTGCCAATGTGCGCCTGCCGCTGGAGATTCGACGCCCTGACTCTGCTCTGCCCGATGGTATACCAATAGAACACGTTGACGTCGTGATCAATTTCATGTTCCAGAAGTTCACGCAGGACTACAAAACCTTTATGAATATCCTGTACTTCTCCAATGCCTTCTGGGTCAGGATTTCGGCTACTGTCTATTTAGATATTGCTGATTTTGAGTATGGTGCAAGAGTGTTGAAGGAACTTTGTCAACGAGTCAAGGCTGGAGAATACTTGAGATAGAATGGCTTCCGCTGGCTTTGCTAGAAAAAAAATACTTCAAAAGACTGACAACGTATTCTGCCGCTGCAGTTATCTGTATCTGGCTCGTGCTAGGTGAGGTCTCATTCACAACATGTTTGGTAGATAGCTAGGGTACACATGTTTTAGAATACAACCTCATGTCCTCTTTATAAACAAGAGCCACATTCAGATCATCCAGCAATACTATAGTGAGGAACGTGATATCCTTTGATTATGTTCACTGTGAAGGTGTCTGGCCTCTTTTTCTATCGCCCTTTATCATCAACAGCCCTTAACAGCCTCTGACCTGCAGCTTTCGAATGAATGCCGATACTTGCTCCTCAGTCGTAGCCCATGAGGTAACAAGACGAATCATAGTGCGATCGCCATCGAGCCTTTCCCATCGGTAGAAATGAAAATCAATCTCCAAGACTGTAATGAGCGAATTCGGCAGTATTGCAAAGACTTGGTTCGTTTCAGTCTGGGCGCCTAAATCGTATCCCGCTTCCTGTATGCCCGAAGAAAGGCGCTGCGCCATGGTATTGGTGTGCTTGGCGAGGTCAAAGAACAGATTGGACCGGAACGCCTCGAGGAACTGGACTCCCAGAACTCGACCTTTGGAAAGGAGAGCCCCACGTTGTTTCATCTGAAAGGCAAAGTCCTCGGCAACGGTTACGTTTGGAATGACGATTGCTTCTCCGAGGAGCATTCCCACTTTCGTGCCTCCGATCCAAAAGATATCGGTTAGGCTAGCCACGTCAGCCAACGTCACATCATTTCCGTCTGCCGCCAGTGCAACTCCAAGCCGCGCACCGTCGAGTAGAAGGAGAAGATTGCGCTTCCTGCAAATTTCGGAAATGGCTTTCAACTCAGATAGCGTGTACAGGGTTCCCAGTTCCGTAGCGTTGGAGATGTAGACAAGACGCGGCTTTGCCATGTGTGGGAAATGGGCATTGTTGTCCAATGCATCTTGTATGCCTTCAGGTGTCAACTTGCCGTTCGAAGGTTTGACATTGATGATCTTGTGTCCTATCGCTTCAATCGCTCCCGTTTCTCGGACGACAATGTGTCCTGTAGTAGCCGCGATAACCGCTTCGTGTGGTCGTAAGCAGCTCCCGACGGAGATGAGGTTGGCGAGTGTCCCGCCTGCAACGAAATACACAGGTATATCCGAGTTGCCGATCTGCTTTCGAAGGCAGTCTTTCGCTAACTCCGAGTACCCGTCGTATCCGTAAGCCTTTTGTTGCGTAAGATTTGTCTCGAGAAGCCTTTTCAAGAGTTCCGGGTGAGCTCCTTCGCTATAATCATCCAAGAAACTGATCGTGTCCATTGCGAAGAAACTTTGGCTCTTTTCGACAACTCCGTTGCGTTGCACGAGGTTGCCCCGGCCATTGCCGGAGCTTCAGAGGATATATAGACGGGCTCGCGTAGAAAGATGCCTCCGAAGTCGGCGAGGTCCGCCAAGTGGACAAAAGTAGCTCTAAGCTGTTAACTGCATGAATCATGATAACAACAAATATATGCTTAAATAAAACACTTTAAGCAATGGCATTTACGCCGAGACCCGGCTTTTTCCGGCTTTTTCACGAGGTGCAGTATCTATTAGTAATGCAATTTCGGCTGATGACAAATATAGCTAAGAATCATGTTCACTACAAGTGCAGCGTGCTGGAGCAGTGGATATGGATGAGTTGTTTTGAAATTGGATGAGTCCGATGATGACAAATTCAAATGCTGCATGAGTGATATTGACAAACCTAATTCAGAATCAGCGCAAACGTTTCTCAACATAGAGAGACGTAGAGGAACAACGGGGAAGCGACCTAGAATAGAAGAGCGACACAGATGACAAATATTAAGAGCCATGTCCTGCCGTTCCTCGTAAGACTAATGATTTGACTTATTGGCA
Organism: Cordyceps cicadae; assembly: GCA_002968875.1. Lineage (NCBI taxonomy): Eukaryota > Fungi > Ascomycota > Sordariomycetes > Hypocreales > Cordycipitaceae > Cordyceps > Cordyceps cicadae. The sequence goes on along the minus strand of MWMN01000004.1, from coordinate 676,096 downwards.
AGCAGCCCTTCGACTGCACTCAGAATTTCGTTTTCAACCCCGTTAATTCGACAATATGACTCTTGCTGGTACTGAGTACACTATTTACAAAGCAGATGAGAACGGCGTCCCTGTGGCCCACCAAGCCAAGCTTCCGGCCCTGAAGCCAACAGACGTTCTCATCCGCATCACCCATTCAGGCGTTTGCCATACCGACTCGGTTTTCTGTTCAATCAAGTCACCCGCTGCCTTGGGTCACGAGGGTGTCGGCATCGTTGAAGAAATTGGTTCTGCGGTGCGCCACATCAAGGTCGGCGACCGCGCAGGCGGGGGTTTCCACCGCGGTGCCTGCGGAGACTGCAAGTTCTGCCTATCTGGGCGTGATATTTACTGTACAGACCGCACTATCTTTGGCGAGAGCGACTACGAGAATGGTACCTTTTCCAAGTACTATATCGCGCAGGAGGGATATGTGCATAAGATCCCTGCGAGCCTCTCGAGCGCAGATGCTGCGCCGCTACAGTGCGCAGGTGCGACCGTGTACGCTGCGTTGAAAGAAACCGTCACCCCTGAGAAGCGTGTTGGCATTCTGGGAATCGGAGGCCTGGGTCATATTGCCATTCAATACGCGGCCAAGATGGGCGCGTCCACGGTTGTATACAGCACCACCGCCGACAAGGAGAAGGAGGCCCGTGAATGGGGTGCCTCGGAGTTCTACCTCGTCAGCGAGATGTTTGAGAAGCAAGAGGAGCCCATCGACGTTCTTGTCATTGCCGGTACCAAGTATCCTGATTGGCAGAAGTAAGTTATAAGCTTCGATCAGCACTCTACATCGTACAGCTCCTAACATGATTCAGGACTTTCACCGATAAGTTTCTCTCACGCGACGGCGTCGTCGTTCCCCTCAGCGCTCCTATCAACGGCCCCCTTATCCTACCGGCGCACCCTATGCTCTTCTCCGGATACCATGTCTACCACAGCCTCGTCGCTTCGCGCAACACCCACCGCGAGATGCTTGACTTTACTGCCCGTAACAACATCAAGCCGCTGATTCAGATTGTGAAGCACAACGGGCTTGACAGCATCAAAGAGGTGTTTGAGAAGTTGGATAGCAACAAAGTGCGATACCGTGCTGTGCTGGAATACTGAGGATACGCATGTGTACAGAGTTGAATGAAAGAAGCTTGGCGTTCTGGGGATTATATCAAGTGACGTACAGCAGTGGTAAACCGCGTCTATGTGCACGGATACAGATTAGAGTAGTGGCCTGAAAATTCATCGCAAGACATCGGAAGTTATAAATTAAGTAGTCGTGACCATTCGTGCGTTTGTAAAAATAGAGCCTCACAGTGACGTCAAAGCTGAGTTATTTCCTGCTACTGTACCGATTCCCGCAAGCTCTCGCCGTGTCGTCTTTTGAACCAGCATTCTGAAATTCTCTCGCGAACTTGAAGGGACAAAATGTGCCCTGCTCTGAACCAACGCATCGTCGAGGACGAAGTAAGAGAGCCAGGTGCCTGCAATATTTATCGACTAGCATCCTATATCTCAGCGACACGGAGGCCACATCGAAAGGCATGGAGCAACTTTGCCGCTACGTGGAGAGTGGCTTTGCTTACAAAGGCGAGGCTCGAAGATCACACGATTCAACGAACAGCCTGCTGCAAGCAATAACACGGCGCACTCACTTGTCTGCAAATTCAAGTGACGCGAGCTACACTGGCACGCAGTGGAATCTAAACGATATAGTTGAGCGGCACCATATAGTTTGAGAAGTTGGCGAATGCGGAATTCCGATCATCCCCTTCAGGCACTCGTTTTTAGCATCAGAGCAAGCTGCATCGAGTCGACATCTCTTAGCAAAGAGAACGACAAGATCCAAAAGTTTTAGTCGCCAAAGACTAAAAATTGTTATGTCCTTCACAGGAAAAGATCAACAAACAGTAGAGTAGCTTGTTAGCAAGTTAGTGTGAGTATCTCACAATCTCGGCGGCGATTATGTTGTAGCTATACTGTTTTTCATTGCTTTATAATAGATCTACTCAAGAGGCTACTATAGTAACATGCGTTTTGTCTAGAAGATAGTACTAGAAGAGTAGTATAGACAATACATTCATAAATATCGGTTTAAATAGTAAACTTTTCTTCTCTTTGTAGTAGAGATAATATTTCGAAATTAAATTATTATTATTACAAGAAAGCGTGTGCTAAGCATTCGCTATGATCACTTTGCTAAATGCTGACTAACCCAGTCAACAGAAAGTTTACTGGCTGGCGGGCGGGCTCAAATAGCGCTTCATTCTTCACCTTGCGCCAATAGCAAGTCAACATCTGAAGACTCGATGCGCGAGTATCCTATCGAATTACCGGCTTTCGAAACTCCAGAAACTCCAGAAACAACAAGGCACAGGCCGCTTGCTCTGTAAAACGGTCGAAGAAATGGATCTTCTGTCCACCATCCGAAAGACAGGCTCACGCGGAGGTGTCAACTTCAGCTGGGACGAAGTCGCCAGCTCGTCCCGTCGCGAAAACTACCTCGGCCATAGTCTGAAGGCCCCGGTAGGCCGTTGGCAACAGGGCAAGGACCTCAACTGGTACGCCAAGGCCGGTGCGACGGCCGCCAACGCCGACGAGACACAGGAAGAGCGCGAGGCTCGCGAGCGCAAGGAGGAGCTGCGCAAGATCAAGGAGGCGGAGGAGGATGCCCTTGCACGCGCTCTCGGACTGCCCGTGAAGCAGAGGGATACGACGGGCGCGAACTCCATCGAGGTCACCGGCAAGAGGCAGGTCGGTCCAACTGCTGGACCAGATGAAGCCGAGAAGAGCCAGGGCGACGATCGCGAGAGACACGGCCGAGATAAATCACGCAGACATCGTGATGGGGACAGAAGGGAGCGGAACGCGCGCCATAGACGGCGAAGCCGGAGTGGAAGCCGCGATCGTGATAGAGAAGCGGGAGAGCGACGGCGGCATCGAAGTCACTCCCGTGAAAAGGAGCACAGAGACCACCGAGTTCGAAGACATGAGAGGGAGGTGAGAGATGAGGGATACGATAGGTACAGGAGGGATGACAGACACAGGAGGGACGAGAGGAGTGACAGGTATGAGAGGGATCGAAGCCGAGAGCGCGAGGGACCGAGGCATCGCGATGATCGGCCTAGACGCCGTAGTCGGTCTAGATCCCCCGAGCGCAGGCGGCATGATCGTGATAGAAGCCCGCGTCGATGAAACCGGTCGGTCACGAAATTATCGTTATTGCGATAAATTTATGATACCCTATATTTTCTAGATGACGATCCGTTTGCTAGAGTTGAGGGAGTGAGCAGTCACAACCCCCCACCACATCAGCCAGCCGTTCTGCCCGCTACCGTGATTGGCATAGCTGAGACTGGCATCCATCAAACCCGCATCATCGCCAAACTTGGAACTAACATCCAACCTATCCGAGAGACCCGTCAAGAGCACTTGGTTCGGAAAATGTCAACATGATGCGCCAGCCTGCGGCAATAATTTTTGGCGGAACGCGAATCGGGAACAGAGAACTCTTCAAGCCCGAGACCAGCCTCGAGTCGTTCTTAGGAGTCCTACGGGCACACAATGTCACAACCATCGACACGGCTCAGGCCTATGGGAATTCAGAAGCCACGCTGGGCCAAGTAGGCGCCGGAGAAAGATTCACGCTGGATACGAAATGGAGCCCTCCTTCGTGGACAGAGACGACGCCCTGGGCCACCCAAGCACGCATCGTCGAGACGGCTGACCAGAGCGTCCAGAGGCTCGGCACGTCGGCGGGGACTTTTTACCTGCACAAGATGGACCCCCTGACCCCTCTCTCCGAGACCCTCGCCGGCATGAACGCGGCGTACCTGCGCGGGCGCTTCCGCCGTCTCGGGCTGTCCGGCTTCCCGCCCGCCGCCGTCGCCGCCGCCCACGAGCACTGCATCAGCCACGGCTACCCACCGCCCGCCGTGTACCAGGGCAGCTACAACCCTCTGAGCCGGGACAAGGAGGACGCGCTGCTGCCGACGCTGCGCCGGCTGGGCATGGCGTTCCACGCGTTCAGCCCGGCGGCGGGCGGGTTCCTCGGCAAGACGCCGGCGCAGGCCCGGGAGGCGTGCGCGTCGCCGTACCTGCGCGACGAGCGGTACGCGAGGGCGCTGGGGCGGTGGAACGATCTGGCCGCGGCAGAGGGCGTGGGCGCGGCGGAGATGGCGTATAGGTGGATGGCGCACCACTCGGTGCTGGACGGCGAGCAAGGGGACGCGATGGTGATTGGGGCGAGCAGCCCGGAGCAGCTGGAGGAGACGTTGGCGGGGATTGAGAAGGGGCCGCTGAGTGAGGAGGCATGCGCAAGGATTCAGGAGATTTGGGAAACCCCGAGGACGACTCAGCCTGGAGGTTAAAAGTAGGTTACGTGACCATAGGTCGTTTCTTCTTCACGGGGTTTTTCAGAGTGCTTTTTGTCGGATTGTCTCGCTGCATTTGAAAATATACATGGATATTCTTCCAATAGCGACCCAACAACAATAACATCACCGCAGCGTCTGTCTGGTAGTCTACTTCGCATGTCAACTTCGTAAATCTCGGCGTATCACAAGGCAGGTGATGAGTGCATACCTAACAATCATCTGCATAGCAGCCCGTACCTGGCCTGTTGTAACAGTCTTGCTTGAACGACTGAGCGCTGCTTCCCGAAGCGCAATAGGATTCAGCCTGGCCATAACACCACTGCATTTCTTTATCAAGTTTGGTACACTCCCTTCTGGTCCAATCTAGATCCGATGAAATAGTTGTGTCGGAGCATTTACATCGTTGGCCCGTCATGGCGAATGCCAGTGAAGCAGAAAGAAGAAGCAAGGATGCTGATTTCATGACGAAGGAGAATTGCAGACGGATGAGAAGGATGAGAACTGGAGGGCGAGGATCACAGGATGCGACGCCTACTTTATAGTTATCCATCTCTACGGTATGCCTTGTAGTATCTTACCAAGCGAGACAGCGCGTCGACATGGCGAGACACGGTACAGTGAGACATGGTACAACGAAAGTACTGGGATATGCAGACAAAGCGTTTTACTCAGGCATGGGATGATTGGAAGTCGGTTGCTGTCATAGTGTTATCCATCGCGGGCTTCAGGGTCGTCCAAGGTGAACCTAACCGTGTACTGTTTGGCAGTTGGGAGAATAAATCAAGGACATTTTTTGTTGTAAAAATTATCGTGTTATTTTATATATATATATATAAGTACCCCAATTTTTGAAGCATTTTGTAGTGATGCGTGACACAGTGGCAACCATGCTCGCTCTGCTACAGCGGGACCTGCCACAGCTCAGCACCCCAACCTCTAATTTCTGGCAGGCGGTTAGACAAAGCAAGTCAGCGTCATCAACAACCATCGGTCACGTCTCAGACAAAAGACAAATCGCCACCAGACTTTGATTCAGCCTCAATTCCCACTACGATAATAATCGGTACGCCTTGCCACAACGCTCATCGTCCACCCCTTCCTCCCTCAGACACCCAGGTCACGACGAATACTTCGCCACATCGAATCTACAAGAGCAGCCCCTGCGTCATCACCAGGCTGCCTTGTCTGTCCGCCCCCGAACGGGAACGGAAACCCCCCTCCTCGAATGCATTCAACACGTCACGAATCATGACCATATGAAGCCGGTCTCTCTTTTCTTTTTGCTCTTTCCCTTGCATAACATAGCCTAGCGAAATGGATTATTCGAATTTACGAGCCGCTGCCCTCCGTAACGCCGAGGACGAGGAAGCCGTCACCGTCGACACCAGGGCCCTCATCGACAAGGTCCTGGCACGATACTCTGGGGAATGGACGACCCTTCGAGAGTTGATACAGAACGCGGCGGACGCGCAGGCCACCTCCGTCACCATTACCTGGGAGACGCTGCCCTCAACCAGTGTCCCCATGCCTAACACGACCGACCGATCGGACCAGCTGAAACACGTCATCGCAAACCACACGCTCCAACGACTCGTCGTGAGTAACGATGGCCAGTCGTTTACTCAAAAAGACTGGGCTCGTCTGAAGCGAATCGCAGAGGGAAATCCCGACGAAACAAAGATCGGCGCCTTTGGCGTCGGCTTCTACAGCGTCTTCGCCGACTGCGAAGAGCCATTCGTCAGCTCTGGCAGCGAGGCAATGGCATTCTACTGGAAAGGGAACTCTCTCTTCACCAAAAAGTCCAAGCTTCCCGAGGAACAATCTAGCAACTCCACCACCTTCGTGCTCGACTACAGAAACACCACCACACCCATGCCAAACCTCTTGTCGGTCTGCCAGTTTCTGGCCACTAGCTTGACCTTTGTTGCGCTACAAAACATGGAATTCAAAATCGACGACTACACAATCCTTTCCCTCCAGAAAAAGACCTCGCCTGTTGTCGACCTGAGTTTGCCCAGAGATCTTGTGCCCCAAACCAAGGAGGGCTTGATGAAGGTGGTTGGGGTCGGCAGAACGAGCACGCAAATTGACGCCTCATTCATGAGCGTTATTGGCTGGAAACCGCAGAGCGCCAGTTCCAAGGCAGCAGAGACGTTCAATACAAACGAGCCGTCCTCTTCTCTTCGCAGCTTCTTTTCTCGTCTAACCGCAAAAACTGCCTCTGGAGCAAAGTCCAAGGCTGCTGCAGAAGAAATCAAGGCCCAAAGTCTCATCTCGGACGATGTCACCAAAGTCAAAACTTCGTCAATATTTCTGCGCGCCACGTCAGCCGACGTGCGAACCAGTGTGACTACTTCCTTTGCCTCGGAACTGGAACGAGCCACCAAGAAACCGCCGCCAAGCAAGACGAGGCTTTCCATCTTGACTGCTTCATTCGACGAAGCCGCTGCCTCCCAGGCTGCCTCGGTGCAAGACGGCACAGGCGATGCCACCGATGTTTTTGCCTCGGTCCTGCCCAACAAAAAACCTGGTGGGCGCATCTTCATTGGCTTTCCCACCATGCAGACTACGGGAGCCGGAATGCATTTATCGGCTCCATCTGTAATTCCTACGGTAGAGCGCGAGGCAATAGATTTGAACGCAAGATGGGTCCGGACTTGGAATGTTGAACTTTTGCGTGCTGCCGGAATCATCACGAGACTTGCGTTTGCCAATGAAATGGCCGACCTGCATAAAAGGGTCATGGACAGCGCCGGCACAGGCGTCAAAATGACCGATGAGATCATCTCAAAGTATTTGCCTGAAGCACTCCATATCCTTGGCACATACACCTTTGCATATTCCACCCCGAGCTCTCAGGTCGGTCAGATCATGGAAGAAGCTTTCTGGACCTGCTTCAAGAAGGCTTCGATCGAAATGTATTCGACAAGAGGAGTTCTGCAAACGTCGGATGTCCGGCTTGGAATCGAGGAGCTCAGTGCTTTTGTCGACAGCATTCCAGTGGTGCCAAAGCAACTGTCCGATGCCCCCTTCGTCAAGAAGCTGATCGATTTTGGTTTACTGAACCCAATCAATGTTGGAGATATCAAAAAGGAGCTCGAAGTCAAGGCCTTGAGCAAGGCGCAAGTCATCAGCTTCATCACCTGGCTGGGAAAGAAGACGGTGAGCGGGGAGCTGGACCCCGGTAGTCGCTCGGCTTTGCTCGATGTTGCTGTTGCCGCAGTAGAGGAGGGCGGCAGTGGCGAAGTCATAGCACTGGGAAGCATCACAAACTACCATAGCCTGGCACGGATACCTGCCAATATGCCAATCCCGCCGACGACGATACCCTACTCTTTTGTTGTCAAATCCACACCTTCCGAGCTGCAGGCTCTGGGATGGGAACCTCTGGAGATCGTCCCCTGGCTGAGATATCTGATTGAAACGTCTAATAGCAGATCCGATGAGGAGAGCTTCACCAAGTCTGCCAAATTCGCTGTTCAAGTCTTGGTCATACTCTCCAAGAATTGGGATACACTGAGCAACGCGAGCCGCAATACCGTCACGACCTTGGTACAGAATAGGACCGTAATGCCAACGAAGCTGGGTATGAAATACCCGACAGAGTCCTTTTTTCCGACCGTCAAGTTGTTTGATGACCTACCCGTCATCCAAGGCTGCGAAAAAGTAAAGGAAAAGTTCTTGGTCGCCATCGGAGTCCGCAAAACACTTGATCTAGACACAATATTCACCAGACTACTGAATACGCCAGAGAAGGGAGGCTTGCAGAAATGGAGCCATATGGAACTAATCAAATACCTCACATCCGTTCAGGCCGACATTCCTTCCGCGGACATGAAGAAGCTCGAGCAATCGAAGATATGTCCCGCAGAAGCTGGACCGAAGGGAATGGAGCCAACAAAGGGCACCGATGCCCTGTTCAAAGTCTTGGAACTATTCGAGCCGCAAGCAGCTCTGCGGGCCCTCAAACTTCCCATAATACAGTGGCCTGGCCCTCCCGGAAGCTATCGCAGCACCAGTGCCGAGGCGTTGTTTCTGAAAAACTTGGGCTTGCGAACATACCCTTCCGTCCCCGAGCTTGTAGAAATGATGGCTTCCAAAGACGCAACCCTTCGGGCGAATGCCATGGCCTACTTCATCACCAATCATCACATGAACATGTACGGCGCTTTTGATTTGGGCGCCTGCCGCAAAGCAATTCTCCCATTAAAAGACAGCAGCGAGCTTGTCATGCCATCGGCGTGCTTCACAAATCCGGACGCGACGGTGCTTGGCTTTTCCGTGCTGAGGCAAGATCTGCACGATCACGCCAACAAATTTGGTGTCGCGAGAGACCCCCCAATGCTCGAATGTGTTAGTCGCCTCCTTGCGAACCCGCCGCAGGATAAGCGATCAGCTGTGACCGTGTTTGGATACTTTGCATCCCGTCTCAGCGAGCTCGGTGACAAGAATGTCTTTAGAATTCGCAACGCCCCTATTGTGCCCATCTCACGCGCGAATGGCAGTGTCATGAAGGAGACAAAAGAAAGGAGCGTCACTTTCATCACTCCCAGCCAAACATATCTCGGCAGCTCGCCGACATACGAGGCCATTTTCGATTTTGTCGATTTTGGCACTGATGCCAATGCATTCTTGTTCAAGTGCGGTGCTAGAAATGAGCCGACAAAGATGGAGGTCGCAGAAATGGCATGTAGCGAGCCAGCGCGACTGCTCTCTGCACTTGGGACCATTGACAAATATTTAACTCTTCTCAAGTCCCTGGCAGAGGAAAGCCACAACTTGCAGCGAAACAAGAGTCTTTGGGGAAAGATGCGGAGCTCCAAATTCTTGCCTGCTTACAGGGAAGCCGCAACTTCGACGAAGGAGAATCTTATCGATCTTGAAGACGAGGCAGAGCCTGTGAAGGAGTACCAATTTGCCTCTGCTGGTCAAGTTGTCGTGGTCGATGATATTGTCAGCCACCGCCTCTTCAAAGACCATCTTCTCTGTGCCCCCGAGGAGGACCTGCTCGAGGACTTTTACATACAGCTTGGTGCTCATAAACTGAGCTCAATGGTAGAGGAGGATCTCCGAATTGGTGGTCGCGCAACGAAAGATTCAATCAGCCAGCACTTGCGAAAGCATGTCATTGAAAGATCAAAGCTTTTCCTCCACGAATACACCCACTACCGACGAGATGTGATGAAGCACGATGCTAAGTGGCTGGACTCGAATCTACTCGTCGAAGTAGTTCGCTCTGTTGCGCTGCGAAGAACCCTCAAGGGTCAGAGCCAGTCACACATCGAACGTCGCTCCGCTGCCGGCTCACACACCAGAGGGGCATGGATCCTCTACGTCGCAGATGACTCAAAACCAGACATGTACCAAGTTGGACAAGCTCTCTGCCAAATGTTGCTAAATCGCCCGAATCAGCATGCGTACCTCTTCTTCGAGCCGTTTCTAACCCTCGATCTCTACGCTCTGCGGGACAGAGGACACAACGTGGATCGTATTCTACGTGTCAAAGCAGCAGAAGCTAGAATGGCCGAAGAGGAGAAACGCAAAGCATTGGCAGAAGAGCAGAAGATGATACGCGAGCGAGAGGAAAGTCAGACGACTCGGAGCTTGATTCCAGAACCAGCGGCTGCTGAAGCAGCACGTGCCATCCCCAGTACCCCAGCTCAGGCAAAAACGACACTTCCTGGTGCTTGGTCTTCTCCTGAAGACAATGCTCCCGAACCAGCAAGTACTGGCAAAAAGAGTAGGGGCTTGTTTTCCGACTTGACAAAGCGCCTAGGGTTCGATTCTCTCTTAGAGGATCAACCGCCCCCTCATTCCGGTCCAGGGACCCGTGAAAAGGAAACCAGCCTCCAAGGAAACCCGAATGATGGGCGGGATACTGGCAAGGTTACTAGCCCTGCGGTGGTGCAGCAGAACCTTGCCAATGCAGTCAATGCCACACGCGCGCATGACTCCAACACCCTCTTTTCCCAGCCCAAGGTAAATGAAGTTAAAGAGCAGGCCACCTACTGCGACGCAATCCCGGGCAGTGATCTCCAATACGTGACCAACGCGCCAAATGGACTGAAGGTGTATACAGCGCGCCACCTGTCGGTCGATGCGCAGCAGTTTCTGGCCGACCACCGTGAGGCTGTCCACAGTTTCTCCTCTCTGCTGATAGACTTGGCTCAAGTGTATGGGCTGGCTTCGAAGGTGTTACATGTCTACTATGACGAAAAGGGCAGCACCATTGCTTTCAACACGGGCGGCAGCATCTTCTGCAACCTACGCTTCTTCCTGCAGCTGCACGCCGCTCATGTCGGTCCTCAGGAGGGCGGCGCAGCCTGGGCGGACGCGGCGACCTGGTGGTGGGTTGTCATTGCGCACGAGCTGGCACACAATCTGGTCGAGCCGCACAATGCCAGCCACAGCTTCTATACTGAGGCGTTCATCCAGCAGTACATGAGCCGCATGCTCACAAAGATTTCACAGCGGGCGCGAGGGGCTCAATAGGGAACTCGCAGGCTGCGTTTTTAGAATTGCATGTGAATAAGATGAGATGTAGTCTGGTTTCTTACAACAATTGTAATTTAGACCATTAAATAGAGTTAGCGATAACAGCATTGTGTTGCCCCGTGTAAGTGGTCGGTAGTTCGATGATGAAGCGCAGTCACGCAACCAGGATTGGTAGCGAAAGGAAATGAATTTCGCAGCTGAAAATTCACAGCAATAAGCATGAGATCTTATTTTCTTTGCATCCAGTTTTCCTCATTTTTCGTAAGATTCTACTATATTCCGTCCTATACTGAAATTATGTTGAGATACGTCACGTGCAGCTCCACGTGATCCAATCAGCGACGAGCTGTTTAGTCTTATCCCAAGAAAGCCTCACCCAGACATTCTCCAGTTATCGAATCCGACCTCTACCCGCACCAATTGACCGATCTCCCGCCCCCGAGCGCTACCAAACATTCGAAATATCGCTTGACAAAGACTCCAGCGTCCGGTTGGTGTTCTTTAAAAACATATCGACGTCGTGTCAAGGCTGTCCACCATGGTCCACCGCATCGCGTTCTGGAGCTGCTTCGGTACGTCTTCCCGCCCCCCCCGGTCAACCGCGAATACACGTCAAGCGATGAGCTGGGTGGACCAGAAGATGAAGCGACATCTCTCCTCGAGGAACATTTTCAACCTGAACTGGCTCCTCGAAAACAGCAACTTCGCATCATGCTAGCAACCACTCAGCTCGAGACGGATCTGCGGATAACCAACCTTTTCTCTCTGTCTTTTTTTTTTCTACCAAGTTTCACTAACACTTTGCTTTTTCCTTGCTGTGAAATGACAGGCCTTGCCGTCCGCTTCTGGCAGGTCGGCATCGAGATGCGGCCATTCTTCAACCGGTCGTCGCTGTGGGCGTACCCGGCGTACGCGCTGGGCGGCGCCAGCTTCGGGTACTGGCTGCAGGGCGTCGACGACCGCCAGTCCAAGGTGCTGAGCGAGCGCAAGGCGTTCTTGCTGCAGAAGCGTGCCCGCCAGGCGGAGCGCGAGGCGGCCGAGTAAGGGAGCACGAGACGAAAGAAAGAAAAGAAAGAGAGAGAAAAAAAAAATCTCGAATGAACGGCAAAGCTTGCGGCGACGCGGACACCCGACGGGAAGCGGACGCCCTGTTGTCGGGATGGGGCGCGTATTTGGGGCATGGAAGGGATGGGGGGGTGGTTTGGATCAGAGCGATGATGCGCAGTGGGATGGGCTGGCATTTGTAAAAAAAACTTGCTTCATTTTAAGCGCTGGTGCTGGGAGAAGACGCGGGGAGGAGACGCAATCTGTATATATCACCGATGGGGGGTCATTTTCTCCAAGGTAGACGGACGGAGGCTGAGAGCTGAGAGAAGCTGTCCTGTCGGAATTGACCAATATTTTTGAGTCTTACTTGAATTAGTCGTCGCATCGGCCAACACAAACACCCTGCTGATGGGTATATCAAAAATAGTTCATGAATCCTTGGATCTATACAAGTCCATCCTACTCTTCCCTTTCTTTTTTCAAGCGTCCAACTCCGGCATTTGCAACGGCAAGCAGAGACTACATTAAGAAAAAAAACGAGCCCTCTACAGCTCCTCCAGCTTTCTAAGAATCGCCGGCACAGACTTGGCGGAGCTATTGCCGAGCTCCGTGACGACCATGGAGATGAACTTGTCCGTGGTGGTGTCGAAGAGCAGCCGGAACGCCTCGCTCGAGTTGCGCTCCGGGTCGATCTCGTTGTAGGTGAGGGCGTCGGCGGAGACGCGCTCTGTAAAGTTGATGCTCTCGCAGAGGGCGACGACGCGCAGGCTGAGGTCGCGGGCGACGGCGGCAATGTCCGAGGTGCCCGCGCGGGCGTATACGGCGCCGTTGCTGAACATGGCCTCTGCGGCGACGAGCACGCAGGTGGCGCCGCGGAGGTTGGCGCGCAGCGCGCCGAGGTCGTGGGAGTAGGCGACGGGGATGCCGGCGGCGGAGAGGCGCTCGGCGTGCGCGAGGCCGACGCGCTCAAAGGGGTCGTCGACGAGGACGACGCGGAAGCGGCGGCCGTGGACGGCGCGGGCGCGCAGCAGCGCGCGCTCGACGAGGTGGTGGTGCGCGTAGGTGACGACGACGTCGTCGTCGGTGAGGAGCGCGGCGGCGGTCTCGACGATGACGAGGTCGGCGAGGGTGACGCGCTCGTGGACGAAGGCGTCGATGGCGGCGCACAGCTGCTTCTTGGCGTCGGCGTCGGGCAGGTCAATGTCGACCTTTGAGATTTGCAGCTTCAGCCAGCGCACGGCGTTGCCCATGGAGAAGCACATCGGCCGGCAGGCGGTCAGGTACTCGATCTGGTTCTTGAGCACGACAGATGTGAGGTGACGCGAGAGGGTGGCGCCGTGGGGGGTTGTGTACGATTCGATGACCTGCAGAGGAGAGTCAGTAAGCACAGCAGCAGGATGCGTCGAGGAACCCTGCGGGTGGCCCGGCGTGTGCGCACCTTTTTGAAGGCGAGAAGCGTCGCCTCTGCTCGTGTGATGCTGTCGGAGAGGGCAAAGGTGCTCATCTGCTGGCCCAGCTGCAGGATGACGGGATGCACGTCCTTGTCCGCCTGTGTAATCACCATGCGCTTCGCCATGGAGAGATGGCTGAAGCATTCGGGCACCGTCGCCTTGGGCTTTGGCGGTGCCGTCGGCGCCGCTTTAGATGCCAGCTTGCTACCGTGAGCTCCCGCACCACCATCCTGTTTGCCCTTGCCCTTGACTGCCGCGGCAGCAGCCGCCGCCGCCGCCGCGCCGGGTGGTGCGGCGGCCGTCTGTGCCGCCTTTGCTTGCATTCGGCGCGCAGCCTTTTCCTCTTTTGCCTTCTTTTTCAGCTCCGCGCCGGAAAGCTTCTTCTCGCCAGAGGCCGCGGCGGGTGCGGCGACGGCAGCATCTTTGGGTTGGCCATTGGCTTGATCGGCTTGTTGCGGCTTCGATAAGCTAGCCGCTACACCCGCGCCTGTAGCAGGCTTTTCCCCTTCTTTCGTCATGTAAGAGATGGTGGGACTGGAAATGGCAAAGGCGTTGTTCGTCGGTCGTGGGCTGTATCGCGGGGTTGGAGAAGTTTGCTTTCGCGCACGCGTTGATCTCGACAGGCGGTAATTTGTGCGAGATGTCTACTGCCCTTTGGTTCGACTAACTGGGCTTTTGCGGGTCGAATTCAGCACGGTCTCGAGGTTCGGGTTTCGGTGTTGGGGTGTGGTTGGTTTTCCAAAGCTGTATGTAGTAGGTAGATGTGAACAGAATAAACTGAGTCACTGACCAGCACCAAAAAGCAAGACATGGTTGGCCAGTCGTTTGGCGACGAAGGCTTCCCCCACTTTGGCGGGGTGACAGTAGATCTGACAGGGAATCGAGGCATCAGGAAAAATCAAGCACCAACCCGTTGATATATTTTTTTCGATTCATTTTAAATAGGGAGTAGGATTTGATGACGAAAGCTTGAGCTCCGAAAAATGCAGCTGTGAATGAATGCGGCCCCTATTGTTTTGCTCCGCGCACAGAGTCGATATAGCATTGTAGATGGCCATGTTTTCGACATGTCAAGAAGAACAATTATATTCACTGCATTGACATGCCATCAATTTTCAAAGTGTACAATGGCCGTGTGAGGTCCCCTTGTCCATAGAAATTTGCCGCGTTGCTGGGCTCCTTATTCGTACTTACCAAGTCAATACCTCGACCTCGACATTGAATCAAAGTTGGCTAGTGCTCGTACAAACAAGTTTATCAAACCTTGGCACGGGCTTTGGGCCTGGACAATTTGCTCATAGTTCATCGCCATCGCCGCCAATCCCACCGCATCGCCCCAGCCACTTAATATTGCTCCTGTATCTAATCAAAGCACTCGATTGGGCCTCTATGACGGGACTGATCCCTGCCTTTGAGTCACACCGATTGATGCGCGAGGCCGACAGAAGAAGCCCTCTTGCAGCAAAAGTCGCAGACGACAACGAACCGGCTATGACGCAGCTGGGCTCCATCGTCGCACCTCTTTAATGCAAGAACTCGCGCTTCATCATCATTATTTGATCATTTTCAACAACCACGACCCCGTCGATTTGCCGGCGTTCTTCATCCCAACCTCGCGACAGCTTGCGTTTGCATCGACACCATGGCTGTCACCACCAGCCTCGAGGAGACCAATGTTCTCCCAGTGACGGAGCAGCAGAGGACATTTCAGACGCCTCCGTCGCCAAAAGCGAAGAAATCCAAGGGCAAAACAGCATGGTGGCACATTCACGTATTTCGCGGCATGGTCAACGATGTCCGCCGGCGCGGCCCATACTACGTGAGCGACTGGGCAGATGCCTGGGACTATCGCGTCGTCCCGGCCACCATCTACATGTTCTTTGCCAAGTAAGAGGAATCTATTTTTTCGGATACACCAATAGCGGTCCAGTCAGTCAGAGAGAAACGGCTGACCTCTTGTCCAGCATTCTGCCCGCGCTGGCCTTCTCCCTCGACATGTTCCAGAGCACGGCGTCCAGCTACGGCGTCAACGAGGTGCTGCTCTCTTCCGTCCTTGGAGCTGTCGTCTTTGCTCTAGCAGCCGCCCAGCCGCTTGTCATTGTCGGCGTTACGGGACCGATTACCGTTTTCAACTAGTACGTGACGTTCGGGATCCCCGCGTCTAAACAGAGAGCCACTGCGCTAACTTGACCACGCAGCACCGTCTACGACATTATGCATCCCACCGGCGTCGACTACCTCGGCTTCATGGCGTGGATCGGCATGTAAGTTCTCTCGCCAGCCCCCGTGTGTTTCTTTCTTTCCCCGAGCCTCTGACACCCCCCTCTCAGATGGTCTCTTATCCTCCACTGGATCCTCGCCGTCACCAACTCATGCAACTGGCTTCGCTGGGTCACGCGTTTCCCTTGCGACATCTTTGGCTTCTACGTCGCCTGCATCTATCTGCAGAAAGGTGTCCAGGTGCTTGACCGCCTAGGCCACGGCCCGGACTTTTACCTCTCCATCGTCATTGCCCTGCTCGTCTTCCTCGTCGCATACGCCTGCAGCGTCATCGCCGACAGCAGCCTCTTTCGCCACCAGGTCCGCGTCTTCCTAAAGGATTATGGTACGCCCCTCACTCTCGTCTTCTTCACCGGCTTCGTCCACATCGGCCGCATGCGGGAGGTCCCGCTACAGCGGCTACCAACCGGCATCGCATTTGAGCCGACCACGGAGCGGAGCTGGCTGGTCCGGTTCTGGGAGCTCAGCGTCGGCGACGTCTTTACCGCGCTGCCGTTTGCCATCTTTCTGACCATTCTCTTTTGGTTTGATCACAACGGTAAGGACATATTAAACCCATCTCATTTCACGCCTCACTAGCTAACGACACCACCCCGGTCAGTCTCCTCCCTCATCGCCCAGGGCAGCGAGTTCCCCCTCCGCAAGCCCGCCGGCTTCCACTGGGACCTTTTCCTGCTCGGCCTCACTACCGGCGTGGCTGGCCTCCTCGGGCTGCCCTTTCCCAACGGTCTCATCCCACAGGCCCCCTTCCACACCGCCTCGCTCTGCGTCACGCAATCTGCCAAGTCCCTCGACAACGACAACGACAGCAGCGACCCCATCGCCCCTGAAACCACCACCACCACAACCATCGCTACCCACGTCGTCGAGCAGCGTGCCTCCAACCTCGCCCAAGGCCTGCTCACCCTTGGCACCATGACCGGCCCGCTGCTCGTCGTCCTGCACCTCGTCCCGCAAGCCGTCCTCGCCGGCCTCTTCTTCATCATGGGCTTCCAGGCCCTCGCCGACAACGGCATCACCGCCAAGCTCGCCTTCCTCGCCCGCGACCGCCACGCGTGCCCACCCGCCGCCGACGCCCCGCTGCGCGCCATCAAGCGTCGCGCCGCCGTCTGGTGGTTCGTCGGCGTCGAGCTCGTCGCCTTCGCCGCCACCTTCGCCATCACCCAGACCGTCGCCGCCGTCGGCTTCCCCGTCGTCATCATCGCGCTGATCCCCGTCCGCGCGCTCGTCCTGCCCCGGCTCTTCACCCCGGACGAGCTCGCGCGCCTCGACGCCCCCACCGCGTCCGACTTCACCATGGAGGGCATCGGCGGCTCATGGGGCGGCGGCGGCGGTGCCGGCTCCGGGTCTGGCGGGGACGCGACGCCGTGGCAAGAGGAGAAGGAGGAGACCGCGCGGCGGCGGCGTCGCGCGGACCCTCACCCTCGCGATGGCGTGGTAGAGGGCGATGCCCGCGATGTCTCCCCGCCGCCGGGCAGCGCGTTCCGTCGCCGCAGACCTAGCTCGGTACCGGGTGGTGATGTTGCGAGCCCCGACTTGTCTGTGCAAGAAACGGGGAGGGTATAAGCGATAAGGGGCCGCGTGTCACCGAGCTGATATCAAGGTAGTAGAAACAACGGCATCAACGAGCACCGACCTCTCTTTCAGTAGAGAGGCCTGTTTAAGCAGCTCATTTTCCACATCATCTAGTATATTTACATATCATTTCGTTTTCCATTTACATACCATGTTTTTTAGATACAATGCAAACCAGCTTTCGAATTCCCGTCATCCGTATTGTAGTTCGTCATGAAATTTAATCCACGATATTTAATACAACCAAGCATCATGAAATTCAACCCTTGTCCAAGAACATCCCGCTAAAGAACAAAGTATGATGATATCCCCAGAACGCCACAAACACTAGCGATTGCTACCGGAGCCTAAAAATGAAAGCACACGTCCCGTTACTCATCGTCGTCACTGTCAATGACAAAGCCGCCTCTGACGCGTGACTTGCGTGCCGTAGACGTCGGCGCTGCCACATCATCATCGCCGTCCTCGTCCAACGCTGCTGCGGGTTTAGACGTCAAGTCGTCTTCGGGCTCAGCGTCGTCCATAGCCGCGTCTTCTTCCTCCTCCGTGCCCGGACTCAGCCTTGGCCGCTTTGGCCTCTCCGCGCCATTACCGCCCACGTCGGTGTCGTCAGTTTCGCTGGCATCCACCGCGGACTGGCTGCTCAGCATGTGCTGCGTGGATGCAGTGTTGCCGGCGTCATCTTCGCCGTCGGTGCTGTCATCCAGCAACGCTGCTGACTTGCGCTTTGCGGCGGAGCGCGCAAGAATGTTTCTGTCGTCGTTGGCGAAGCCATGCACGGCAGACTTGGCTGCCTGCTCTGCTCGGGCCTTGATCGCGCGCTCACGAGCAAAGAATTCTTCGTCCTCGTCAGAATCAAACTCATCATCTCCATCTTTGACGTAGAGTGCAGATTTGATCTTGCGGGCTTTTTCTCTCTCTTTGTCGCGTCGCTTCCGGGCACGGTCTTCACGCTCCTGGTCGTCAGGCTCCTGGGCTGCACTTCGCTTCTTCCGCGATTTCTTGGACTTTTTCAATTCATCAATCGCTTTCCGCGCGGTAGGGCCGCCTGCAGGGAACATGATGTCATTGTCCAGAAAGTCGTCAAGGTCGTCACCGTCATCCGCCTCGTCGTCATCGAACGCTGCCTTCTTACGAGGCGCTGTCTTGCGTTTCAGTTGCTGCTCGGCAGAACTTCCATCTTCAAAGGTCGGTGGATTGAATTCTGCTTGGTTGATATAGTGAAGTGCATCGTCGAGCTGGCTAGCCGTAACATCAGCCGGAATAACCCATACTGATTCTGCCGTCTCTTCCGTTGCTGGACCTAGAAGCCTTATCCCGATCAAGCTCATCAAGAGACGCAGGTAGGGGTTCTTGAAAATGGCGGTTCGCCTCTCAGGGCTGTCGGGACGAACAGTAATTATGGGTGGAAGCTTTGGTTCTTGTTGCGCCTCAGACATTTCGGTATCAGAGGGAGTTCCCGTAGCCAGAAGCTCATCATTCGCATTACTCCAAGACCGGCGCTCAGTTACTGCGGCTGAAATGACATTCTTCAGCCACTGTATATGATCTGATTCATTCTTGTCGAGTAGAGCGCCAACCGCGATTCCAACTTGTTTGTCGTGCTCAGTCGTATGCTTGAACACAAGCTCGGCAGCCGGTCGAGGTTTGGAGCGCGTTGCAGAAGTCTGCTGGACAAAGCCGTACTCAAGGAAGTGAGCAGTAGCCTGATCCTTGCTGAAAAGCATTTCGATGATCAGCTCAGGGCGCTCGCGAATCTTCTTGAAACATTTACGGAACAGCTGTTTAGTCAGCTCTTCCCAGTCCTTGAACATTCTTGAAGACCTTTCCAGTGCGTCTGGGCCCTTTACCATGCTCGACAGCATGTGAAGCATGTCGACTCGAAAGACCATGACACTCAGCTCCTTCTTAAACGCCAGCCGATAGAAATATCGATGTGCTCGCTTTAATTGCACGTCATTGAGCTCACGGTAGAACTTGGTGAACGCCATGAAGGTATCCACCACACCTTGAGGTGTAAACCGCGAGGTGAATCGGGCAAAGTCGAATTTGCGTTCCTTTGATGTTCGCTCTACAGCCGCTCCATCTTGTCCAGAGTCTTCATCATCTTCATCATCTCCGCCGTTTTGTTGATTTTCCGCTCTCTTCTTTCTGCGAGCTCGTTTCCTGGATCGAATCTGCATATCGGCGTTTTGTTTGGAATAGGCTTCCAAAACACGCAAGAAGTGGTGTACTAGTTCAGTGGCAGCATCGAGATACTCAAAACCTTGATCCTTGTACGTTCTTGCGATGTTGGCGATTACATCGTGTGTCGTTTCTTCGTAAAAGAGGCGGCTCAAGACGTTGTCTGCAATTTCCTGGTCGTCCTCCGTTCCCTCATCAACCATTTCTTGAATCGTGAGCAGAATTTGGGTGAAACAGCGCATTGCTGCAGACAATGAGTTCCAATCCTTGTGATCAAAGGACTCGTGCAACCCTTTGCTAAGCGTGATGAACATTTCTTGGTTCAAAACGCTCGCTACCAGGTTGAAACTGCTCACTTCCTCGCTGGCCTTTTTTTTGGTAGCCTTATTATGTTTGCGACGCCCTCGTTCGGCCTCGAGGAACCAGGCAATGAGGTAGAAAAATTGGCGTCGATGAAAATCCAGGACGTGCGATGCTTCCCTGTCAATAGATTTGCGGATATGAAGAAACAAAGGATTGAAACCAGAGTCGAGAAATTCTTCCACGAATGAACGAAGCTGCTTAGCAGCGTTGGGGGTAAGAGTTGTCGGCAAGCCCAGGTCCTTTTCGCTTTTGTCGTCTTTTCTACCGCGGCGAGGAGGGCGGAACGTCTTGCTCTCGTCCATTTTCCTGTCTCTGGCGGCTCCATCGGCCAGTGCTTCTTGTCCCGAGAAAGGCTTCGTTTTGCCATCGTCCCGCTTGACCCAGACCATAGTTCCAAAGCGGTTGTGTCTTGTCGGGGCATTTGTGTTGTATGCTCGGAGCGTGGCGGCCTCTTTTTTCATGAGGTCTGACAGCTCCACAGCCTTGGCCTTGCTCAGCTGGCTTTCGTTCATAAAGAGCTTGTCGATGCTGACTTGTTTCACGAGATGGTAGATAATCTCCATGACTGTTGTATCCTCGGTTCTGAAATCCTCGCCCATGTTAGAGGCAAGGGTGAGCAATATGATGAAGACGTCTTGATATGAAAACGCGTCTATTGTAGCAGAACGAGAAATCTGCGTCTCGTCGCCGTCGAATTTGATGCTCGGCGAGGGTTCAATCATGGCGATATTTCGCAGGAAGAAGAGTATCAGTTTGATGATGCCCTGGTCTCTTGGGGTTCGATCTCCGCTCGGAATGGCCATGGACGGTAGGGCAGAGCGGACAGCCGAGTGCAAGAGTCTGGTGCTGTCGAAGTTGATGATGGCGCTTTTATACTGTAACTGGGCGAGCTGGAGGACAGGTATGTGTCTGTGATGGTTGATGGTCATCTTCTCCTTGTCCTGGTCAATAGGCCAGGTCAAGGGGACCATGATTTCGAAGCAGGACAGAGCGACCCTGCTCTTTAACTTGTTGTCCATAGATTCTTCGGGCCATTTTGCGAGGATGGGTATCAGGTCGCCCTGGATAAGGTTTCCTTGGTAGAGGCATCGCGCAACGTCCATTCGGTTCGTTTTTTCGTCGTAGAATCGAATCCAGCGTTTTATATCGCGTAGTACCTCAAGGGCATCGTCACCAAGCTGATATTGGCCGTCATCATCGGCACTGATTCCTCCTAGCTGGAAGCATGAAATTAGCAGGGTTGGGCTGAAGCTGTGAAGCGCAAACTAACCGCGGAAATAAGACTGGTGATGTGTGCTCCGACTTCGGGATGGACAATGTCATGTCCTCCCTCTGGCAGCTCCATGATGAGTGGTGCTTGCTGCGAGACACGAATTGCGTTTGTCGTCGTGGGTTGAGATGGTGGCTTTGGAGCTTTCGGAGCAATTTACGCGTCTTGGTTGGCGGGAGACGCGTCGCAACCCACCAAGGTCGGCAGGTACTTGGAGCGCAGCCAAGTTGAGGTGGGGAGGAAGGTACCTGGCTACTGGAGCTGTCGGCCGCCCTGGAGCTCCCCAGATACCTCTCCAACTTGGCATCTGTCATCTGCCTGGTCAATTGATGCTGTAGAATAATTGATGCTGTAGAATAGGTAATCGGGGTTTTTATCTTGTAGAACATAGCAAAATTCATATTCCAGATAAAAACTGCGAGGCCAATGTAGCTTTCAACGTACCATCACCACACTCGTCACAGGCTAACTGCAGCACATATTGGGCCGTAGCAAGTACCTACCTACAAACGGCCAGAAAGCCGAGATTACCCGCGACGCCCGCCGCCTCGGCCCTGAAGCCGGTTCCGACCAAACAGCGGCTTAGCCATTTGCATCCCGAACATCATCACAAAACAACACGTTTTCTCACCAAAAGAAGAAACAAAATGGCAAGCTCAATTCTGCGCATGCGTGCACTGCACGCCTCCCGCCAAGCGCGCTGCTTCAGTACCACCTCCCGCCAGTATGCTGCAGAGGTCAAGCAGCTCGGCGTAGTCGGCGCCGGCCAGATGGTAAGGCCAACCATCCGTCACCCATGCAAGCAAAGCCGACCACGTTGAGAACCAAGTGTGGCTAATTGAACCTCAAAGGGTCTCGGGATTGCTCTCGTTGCTGCGCAAAGGGCCAATGTGCCCGTCACCATCGTGGATGCCTCGGACAAGGCCCTCTCCAAGGGCCTCGCCTTTGCTGGTACGCGACGCCTCTATCTGCTTCCACCGCTCGTCCACTCACGCTCATCACAGACAAGCTCCTCGCCAAGGATGTCGCCAAGGAGAGAATCACAAAGGACCAGGCCACCGAGATCCGCGCACGCCTGACCGGCACCACCAAGGTTGACGACCTCTCCTCGGTCGACTTCGTCATCGAGGCCGTCCCCGAGATCCCCCAGCTCAAGTTTGACATCTTCGCCAACCTCGCGCGCATCTGCCCGCCCCACGCCATCTTGGCCACCAACACCTCGTCCATCTCCATCACCAAGATTGCGGCCGCCACCACCGCCGACCCGACCGACACGTCGGCCTCGTCGCGCGTCGTGTCCACGCACTTCATGAACCCGGTCCCCGTCCAGAAGGGCGTCGAGATCATCAGCGGCCTGCAGACCAGCAAGGAGACACTCGACACCGCCGTCGAATTCTGCAAGAAGATGGGCAAGGTCACTTCCGTCTCGGCCGACACGCCGGGCTTCCTGGCCAACCGCATCCTGATGCCGTACATCAACGAGGCCGTCATCTGCCTCGAGACAAACGTCGGCGACCGCGACTCCATCGACGCCATCATGAAGAACGGCACCAACGTGCCGATGGGCCCGCTCCAGCTCGCCGACTTCATCGGCCTGGACACGTGCCTGTCCATCATGAAGGTGCTCTACACGGAGACGGGCGACTCCAAATACCGCCCCAGCGTGCTGCTCGGCAAGATGGTGGACGCTGGCTGGCTCGGGAAGAAGAGTGGCAGGGGGTTCTACGAATATTAAGCTGGATGAAGTCGGGATACGCAAGCTCATTTGTATTAGAATACTTGAGGATTGAAAAAGCGTTGCTTGAATAAAATAACAAAAAAGTCAAACACGATGCTTGTTTTATTTTCGAGACTAGTGTTCATATTCAAAATGCGAAGAAAAATGACGAGCGAGCAGAGTAGTTGTTACACATTTACAAGTTGGACTTTGTGCCTAAGAGTTGGGTCTGGAGCTGGTAAATCTTGAGCAGCTGACGGACGCCCAGGTCCAGCAGGACGTCCTCGCTGCCGCCCGGGATGCGCATGCCCGGGACCTCCCTGTAGATCTTCTCGACGACCTCGCCCTGGCCGCTGCGGGTGTATCCGTTGCCGCCAAAGAGCAGGATGGAGCAGCTGGCGACGTCGTCGAAGACGCGGCCGCCGAGGGCCTTTGCCATGGCGACGGCGCCGCCGAGGCGCAGGTCGGACTCGGCCTTGCTCATGTTGCCCATCTGGTAGACGAGCTGGTCGACCCAGGCGGCGTAGGCCTCGAGCTGGGCGCCGGCGCCGGCGAGGCGGTGGCGGACGACGGCGTTGTCGATGAGCGGCTTGCCAAAGGCCTCGCGGCGCATCACGTAGGCGAAGGCGGTGCTGAGCGCGACGCGGCACTGGCGCACGACGCCCATGCAGATGCTCATGCGCTCGTGGTTGAAGTTGGTCATGATGTAGGTCATGCCCAGGCCCTCGCGCCCGATGAGGTTCTCGACGGGCACCTTGACCTCGTCCAGCTCGATGAAGGTGGTGCCCGCGCTGATCTGCCCGCCGACCTTGAGGCGCCGCATCTCGACGCCCGGGTGGCCCTTGAGCGGCACGAGCAGCAGGGAGAGGCCGCCGGCGCCCTCGTCGCCGGTGCGGACGGCCATGGTGGCGTAGTCGGACCAGATGCCGTTGGTGATCCTGTTTTGGGATGCGAGTCAGCGGAGGCAGCTCTGGTACTACATTCTTTTTTTTTTTCCTTTCTCCTGGGAGGAGGATGGGCCAATGCTCACCACTTCTTCTGGCCGTTGACAATGTAGTGCTTGCCATCAGGCGTCTTCCTGGCCGTGGTGGTGATGTTGGCAACGTCGGAGCCGGCGTCGGGCTCGGTGATGGCGATGCAGATGCGCTTCTTGCCCTGGATGATGTCGGGAACGACGCGCTCCTGCAGCTCCTTGCTGCCGAACTTGAAGATGGGAGGGAGACCGTACGCGACGCCGACCGTCAGAGATCCGGGGGGACCAGCAAGACCAGAACCCATCATCTGCAGACCGGGGGGGCGGGTCTCGTTAGCTATATTATTCATTCATTCATTTATTTCAAGCAAGCACGACATTCCAGTGCCAACTGCATCCACCAGAGCCAGGAAAACTGACCTCATCCGCAAAAATGGCCGAGTGCGTGTAGTTCCAGTCCTCGACCTTGACGCCGCCGGGCATCTCGTGGATGCCGAGGCGCTTGAGCCAGTCCACGGGCAGCGGCGCCGGGAGGGTGGCGGGGAGGAAGCCGGCGGCAACCCATCGCGGGTAGAGGTCCTCGGGAACACTCTCGTCGCGCTCCCACTCAAGCGCGTGCTGGGTGATGTTCTCGCTGATCCAGGCGCGGGCGACCTTTTGGAAGTGACGGTGCGAGTCGTTGTGGTACGGCGACGGCAGGCCGGCCAGGTACGGCGGCTCGGAGAAGGGCAGCACGGCCGGGGCGGAGGTGAGGACCTTTTGATATTCGGCGTTCATGATGATGATGATGGGGGAATTGGTGATGGAGGCGAACAAGGGGGACACGTTTGCTCGAGGGATGCAGGTGCAGGTATCGATGGCGGCAATGGTGGTGATGTGATGGTTCTAGAAATTTATTTACATTTGTAGTGCGTATAGCCGATTGTCAGATGCTTTTTTTTCTCCTCATAGATTTCCGGGGTTTAGCGCGTCTTTCTAGCGCCGCATCGCCCTTTTCCCGTTTCCCCGCGCCGCCCGGAGCCGAGGCCCGTTGGAGCTTGCCGTGTCATATAGCCGACCGGATTTGCCACCTTGAGGACGGGTTGCTGCTAGGAATACAATACATGCACATTAGTATCAATATCAGTATCAGTATCGACATTAGTATCGGCATCAGTATCGGCATCAGTACCAGCTCTGGCTAAAAAGGTCGGGAGCAGACAAAGCCAGACTGCAGAGTACATACATCGCCATGAATCGACGATGATGGAAGAAAGGGGGGGTGGTGGTGATTGCATCGACAGCTTCTTCTTCTTCCCTTCATCCTCTGTCGCGTCGCAGTAGCTCAACGTCGTGGTGACTACAGGGTAGGCTCATCAGTCGCCTTGGCCACTATGGCCATAACTAGCTTGACGTTGACTGCGAGATAGCCTGGCTCACTGGCCTCTTGAACGGGGCCCGGCATGTCAAAGTGACAGCTCTGTGATTAGATGAGACATGCGGAATTATTCTGCGTCCGTCTGGCCGAGTGCCGATGCTGCAAAGAAAGGACGCGTGGTCCGTACGGAACTCGTCAGCAGAGCACGCACATCTTGACTTACCCCGGAGATGATGGAAATCTCGGAAAATGCCCTATCGTGTCTTACATGAAAACCCACAGTGAACACCGACCTGAGACACGAATCTTGGCTTTCCAGAAGACACTGCTTGACAGGGCAGACCATTCTTTTGCAACCTGCTGGGTTAGTGCCCGGGAGAGGGGGGAGGTGAGGGGGAAAGGCAGCCTCTCCAGTTCGCTGGGCTTTGTGGAGATGGAAGCAACCAGTGTCAACAAAGGATCACGCTCGACGGAAAACATGCTCACGAGATGCAGATCTTGGCGGCGAACAGACCCTCGGGTGAGCCCTCCCGCATGATTTCCCGCTGGAAGCATCTCGGGCCGTTGAGGTTTCCCTTTGACAACGTTGGCCACCTTGCGCCGATGGTGTCCTGACAACTTGACCAACCTGCAGGGGAGAGCGAGAGCGAGAGAGGCAGAGAGAAACCCCCCCCCCCCCCCCCCCCCCCCCCCCCCCCCCCCCCCAAAAAAAAAACAACCCACAACCCACCCCCCCACCCCCCCCCCCCCCCCCCCAAAAAAAGAAGCCTTTGCACACATCCGTCATCAAACTCCCCTGTTCCCTGCAGCAAGCAAGCTCATCTGAGGACAGGCGGTGCCTAGATCAGTCTAAAATTGAACCTAATCATGTCCAGGGGAGGAACACCGAGAGTCATCCGTGCAAAAAGGGCCCTGTGGCTTGACGACATGACAGAAACCGTTGGGTACGACATTTTGTTGACAAGACATGACAAGACATGACAAGGCATGACAAGACACACGAGAAAAACGCAGCCATCATCCCTGTACCAAGTGCAACGTATCCATAAAATAAAAGTGAGACCGGGTTCTCTTTTTTTTAATCCCATTTCTTTAATTAGTATTATTAGTCGGGTTAAGTGATGGATGCCACGCGGGGTAAGATGATGCCAGAATTTGTGCTTGGCGCGACGACAACTTCGTTAATACCACATCTGCATATTAATCAATTTGGGGATCTCCTGTCTCGATTTCCAATGCGAGTAAAATGAAATGACCCCCCTGAATAAGCTTTCAAACGACTCGCTTTTATTGACCAGCACGATTGTTTGTTTCAATTTCATTTAAACAAGAGGAAATACACCCATGTCATGCCCTGTCGTTATTGCCCATCAACCACCTGAAAAAAAAAAAAAAGTCGTACGAATTCGCATGAGCATCGCGGGCCTGAGCCTATTTCCCACACGGGTATTTCATCACAACGCATGAATGGGCTTTAGACCCAGAACAGAAAGCCAAGACGGATTACCGTGCCGGAAATGGAAGGTTCAATGGAGGTGGTTTATCTATGAATAAGGTTCAGCGAAACCATCCATGGTTCAACGGATACATTGCAACAAAGGCTTGCGCGATGCAACAGAGCCATGCGTCCCAGCAGTATTGCTTGCGATGGCCGCACATTGTTGACAGCGCCGGAATCGAGGCGACCAGCCACCTCATTTATTACCAGGCCCATGTGTAGGCCTTTGTGAAGACGGGCACACGTGCGTACTCCGTACATGCAGCATGCCCTACTGATATGTACATATCGATCACTCAAGCGGTGTGGTGTCCATGGCAGGGGGATGAATGATGGATGGTGATGGACAAGAGACCGGCTGCCGCACGCCTCCCTGCGACGGCGACTTCTCGACCTAGCCAGCTAACTAGTTAGTTATTATTAGTGAGTTAGGAAGAGAGAGAAGGCAAAGAAGAAAGGTAACCATGTGTATATTAACTGGCCCCGATAGCAACCTTGGTCGGCTCTCCCGCAGACAAGGTCCTCCTTCTCAACTGGGCTGATTAAGTGTGGGATCGCGGGGGTCCAGCGTCACACCTTTCGCCCCGGCACACCACCCTGTCCCGTCTCCAGCCCAGCAGGCTCATCATTCAGCCAATATGTCTCGCCCATAGCTGAAGAGGGCGGCCGGCGGCAGTGAGAAGAGGAGCACAGTATCGGAGAGATAAATTGGATTGCGTATGCGATCTCTGATGATGCCGATTCGCGTCGGTGAGACGGGAAGCTTGAAAAAGAAACACAGAAAGCAGATATTCATCTACATGCGACACAGGAACCGGAACGGCGGCGAAAAACCCATGACTAGCGCCAGCAAGGCTTCGCGGTTTTCTGACGACTGTTCCGCTGGGTCCAATGGTTACATCAACAGAAGGAAGCAGAGCTCAAGTCTGCGAAATATCAAAACACCAACCAGCCTTCTCGCTACCATGTGGTTGCTGCGTGTGGCCACTGTCACTCGCGGCCACTGACCAGTGTCACCCCCCTTCGCTAGTTTCTCTCCTGCCGCTGTGGAGGTATGTAATCTGTACTTGCTGGGTAGGTACATAGGCAGCTTGTATTTCACTGGCTGCTCTCTGCTGTACTAGTCAGCTTCTTCGCCCATCTTTGTTCCGGTTGGACAGAGACTCACAGCACAGCGGGGGCCAAATCACTGTACGTGCATGCATGCCGCATGTCGCCTGCCACGGACAATGCGACGCGTGGTTGCGGGTGGTGGATGATGGTGGATAATGGACGCAGCCAGCCGGGCTCTATGCGCGCCGTACCTTGTTGCCGACAGGCACAGCAACTGCCATCGTGTCACTTGTGATAGGAATTGCGGAAACTTGCCTGGGGAACGCCAGATCAAATACAACGGACACACACATGACACAGACATGGCTGGTTTGATGTCGTCTGGGGGTTTAAAATGATAGAGGCAAACCTGACCTGTGCCGGGAAGCGAGGCACACCAAGCCATGTTGCTTGCCGAAGTCAGCGGTCAAGCAGGCGGGTGAGATAGGGTAGTGGGTGTTTCTCTCTGCGTCCATACGGGACAGCACGGTTGCTAATGATCCAATCCATCGGTCGGTGAGTGTCTCGCGAGAACAGGGGGACGACGGGTGGCGGACACGGCAGAGGTAGGAGGCAGGAGGCAGGAGGCAGGAGGCAGAGTAGGAGGCAGAGCAGAACAGAACAGAGAGGAGAAGACAGGTGGCCCCGTTATTGGTTCTGCTGTGAGAGCGTGTTCGAAACGGTCTAGATGAGAAAGGGTCATCACTTCTTGGCGTTCAATGTTCCCATGAATGATCAGCAGCAGCGGCTAGGTCAGAGGGAGGGTGTGTTATGTGTGGGTGGTGTGTATTTCGGGCAAGAATCCATGACGAGGCGTCAAAGGTGGCTTGCCAGTCCCTTTCAGCATCGAGAACCAAATGGCAAGGGGGTTCGGGAATTGTCTTTTTTTTTTCCCCTGTGTCTCTCTTCACGGTAGGTTTGCCATGTTGCGCGCGCTGAAGCCTCTTTCGCATGCGAATACTGGTATCAATGTTATTCTCGCTCATTCTGTTAGTACTTTGTAGAGTTGTGCGACAGGAAAACGGCCCAGGACCGGGGGGATTGACCATGGGTGGGCGGCAGGGGTGATCAACAGAGCAAGAGAATATCACGGCCGTTACGACAACAAGAGCCGAGAGCGGCGGAGTGAGTGATGTGTAGGACCGTCCAGACAAGACGGGCACTTGGCGGGCGCTACAGTTGAAACATGATGGCGTGCTTCTCGATCTTTTGGATCTACGGGTGAAAGGACCAGTAGAAGGGCGGCAAGAAGCTGTCACGACGCGACAAGTGATAGTGATGAGGGA
Organism: Cordyceps cicadae; assembly: GCA_002968875.1. Lineage (NCBI taxonomy): Eukaryota > Fungi > Ascomycota > Sordariomycetes > Hypocreales > Cordycipitaceae > Cordyceps > Cordyceps cicadae. Next base: position 647,120 of record MWMN01000004.1, on the reverse strand, counting down.
CAGATTCGTACGAGCCGATAGAGAGCTAATAACCACTACTCCGTAACAGTACAGGTTAGTTGGCAGTTAAAATGGAGGGATGGTGGTGTGGATACTCCCTTTGTAACAACGATGGGGAGCCGATCCATCGTCAGTCAATGGAAATGGAAATGGAAATGGAATGGGACGAAAAGAGAAGAAGAAGGTTGGGAGAAACGAGGCCAAGCTTGAGCGTCTTTTCTCTCTGGCGCGAACTTGTCAGCCAGTGGCAGCCATGGGATACGCAATGCACCCCACTCCACGCCCCACCCAAAAAAGAAGGCCAGCAGGTTAAAAAAAGACCTAAGACAACTTCTCCTCCTTCTCCTCCTCCTCCAACCTCACCTCCCACCAGCCAGGACCAGCCAGCCAGTCAATTATGGCCAGCCAGTCAATAACTCAGTTTACCCCCCTTGTCAGTCGAAAAAGTCCACCCACCTTTCCTCCAGCATCCAACCATCTCTCAACCCCCCTGTCACTCACTGACTTGCAACGGGCGTGCGCGACGAGGCCGAAAAAAAAAAATGAAATGAAGGACTACATACACACGCCACAACACACCCTCCATACACGCCACCCCTGAGTAGACTGCCATTTTAGCGTGAGGTTATCCGGTTCGAGCCCACAAGGCAATGCACGCGAGAAAGAAGCCGTCCACGGGCGGACCTGAGGCGGGTCTGGCAACTGCCTCTAGTCCGCTGAAAGTCGATCCAGAACTCCGGCAGCGTGAAGAAAGATACCAGGTACGGAGTGAACGGAGAGACAAAAAAAAGAAAGGAAGGAAAAAACAGAAAGATAGAGAAAGAGACAAAATTTCAATCCGACCTGACCTCTCTTTACTTGAGAAAAAAACAACAACCACTACTACAACAACAATAACAACAACCGCAACAGCAACAGCAACAGCAACATGAGGACTTGCCTGCCTGTGGTTGCCGCTGCTGCTCCGTTTCATTCCCTTCAGCCCCTTCTCCATTCGCCTCGTGTCCTCGCTCCGCCTCGGGGCTCAACTAGCTGGCCCAGTCCTGGTCGAGCATTTGTTTGACCGGGCTACTGGCGGTTTCATCGCCGTTAAGCCAGAGCACAGCGCGGGCGCGCATGCGAATACTGTCTTTGGCATCCTCATACTGCTGCATGTCTATTGTCTCCGATGCAGCCGCACAAACGCCATCTCAGCGGCTTTAGACTAATCTTGCTATTACAGCAGATGCATCTGACGCGGCGCTGCCGTTCGTGTACAGCTGAAAGCTCAACGGCTGCTCCTCTTCTCCTCTTCTCAGTCTTCATGCGGAAACTCTCTCCGTCTTTCCGTGATGGCAGAAGCAAACCTCGACATGTGCGGAACCTCACCGGGCAAGCCAACTAACTCATTAACTGCCTTCCAACGTCTCCAGAAAGACGCCACGGCAGACACTCTCAAACAAGAATGATTCTCCGGTGCCACGAGCCCCACTGACCGTCTCCCAGAAGACCGCAAGGAGCGCAAGAAGACGTGCTGCTCTCTGGACTGGTCTTGCGCTTGCATGGTTACACTGCTCCTGCAGCCCCTCGTTCTTTATTTCTCCTAGCCTTGTTGCAGGGATCTTACTGTACTGGCACTGGGACTGCGCACTGTGGTCCATCTGGTTCTTCCATTGTCTGCGGCTGCCAGCGGGCATGGCCAGTCATGGGACGGGGACCAGCCCTTCTACCTACGGGAACCGGACGAAAGCCAAGCATCGACCCAGAATTTCGGACATTGCGGCGGGCGACTCTGTTGATTAGCTTCATGCTCACACTAATAACCATGGACGTGCATGAAAGGTTGTAATTCGCCTGCTCGGGCAATCCAATCCTCATTACGCAGCGTATTAACCCATCTGACTCTCAGTTATAGGTTACCCAACGATGCGCCAGCGACTCTTCAAGCAATACAATATATCCGTGAAAACTAGTCCAAGTTAATAAAGGCAAACAAACCAGTCTCTTGCGGACCACCGGATGCCTAAGCGAGGGTTACGAGTATACTCCTCCAGTTCATGACTCAAACCTCCCGGGCCGTTGCCGACTTACCTCGAGCCGTTCGCGACGTGTTATTTTTGGGGGTGAGACATGCCCATTTTCCCGTACAATCTCAACCGCTACGAGACTCGCAATCCTAGATGAACTTGAACGCCTCCATGATACTGGTGATGCTGGTAAGCCACGCAGTCTTCTCAAGAGTAACTACTGGAGCAACCCGCACCCATGCCTCGTGGCCCCCACCAACGGCAAGCCTTCATCAATTCCAAAAGGAAGGATTTGCTCCCCGAATTTGCTCTAGTGCCCATGCTGTAACGGAATTTTACTGATAATGAACTGACAGGGTCTGGACGCCCCTCTCCCTCCGCCTCTTCTCTCTCATGCGGCGTCTCTCTACATTGACACCCTTGACACCCTTGACACCCCCGTGCGACCCTTTGCATGCCCCATACCCTGCGTGACAGACTGGGTTGCTCTGCAAGTTGCCTCTTCTTCATTGGTCTGCCACCCGGCGACCTGGGCAAATAGTTGGCCCTTGTGCATCTTGCCTACATGGCTTTGGGCCACGCAGCGGACCAGACGCTACTCGTACGTACCCCCAGTACTCCATGCATCCATACTCCTCCATACGCTACGCCATGTGTCCAGACTCCAGAATAACATGGCATGGGCCGCTAGAACGGCTGCCTCAGCCGAGGTGAGGCCTGGAAAAGCATGGCTGGTCCATCTCCCTCCCATGCCTTGAATTCTTGGCTGGGTCTTTCCCAGGGCCAGGATAGCTCTGATGCGGAGGCACATGGTGGCATAGTCTAATTATATCGCTGAGAGTGTGTTCCGTGGTTCCTTTATCTTAGCATTGCTGGTTGTTTCCCGCGAACTCTCAGTTCATATCAGAGTCGTTACGCTTCCTCTTTTCTGCGAAATTACTCGTCTCTCAGGGAAGGCCGGACGACGATCGCCAGCCTAGGTGGCAATTTGGCTGCTTCTACTTTGCGACTTCGCTCACGTCGTGCCAGGGTAGAGACATCAACAGTTGCAAATTGCGACCCGTCCCACGTCACGGATACACTTGGTCAACAGAAGCTCTTCTTTCGGACTCAGGTCTTGGACTGACTCTTGCTTGTTGATCATTCTCGCAGTCGTGGATCAGGATACTTTGCGGGATCGCGGTTCCATCCGCTCAGCTAACAACCCGCCTCGCATGACCGGCCCCCTCCCCGAACACACAGGCCAAGCAGGAGTGTACCAGAGCTCACAGGGAGTGAGTGGATTGGGCGTCAAGGGCAAAAGTTCTCGTTGCCGACATCACACACGCCTCCCTCTCACACAAAGGGAAAGGCGTACTTTTTGCAGTTCGCCATTCGAGCGACTTGACTTGCCCTCTGTGGAGTTTCGTCTCCTAGGTGGACAAGGCCTGGCTCGCCTACCCGTTGGCTGAAGCCGCATCTCTAAAAATTGAGCGCCTCTCATCGAAGTTGAGCAGCCTTGGAAGCTCATATGCATGAGCGCTCGTACCAGTGGCAACACTCCTACTCCTTCCAGCAAAGTCGAGGCCATTCCCCCACAAGCTTACTCTCCACCGCCAACTTGATCCTTGCTTCCGAAGAAAAGAGGTATAATAAATTAAAGAAACTATCCAGCCCTTAGGACTGCCTAATTTGCCCTTTGCTGGAACGTCCCTGGTGCCCAAAAGAGGCTGCTGACCCGCCCTCTTGCTTTTCAGCGAAGCCCGCCTTCGAAGTGGCTGTGGAAGCTACGCCTCCTATAACCCCCAGCAAAGTGAAAGCCAAGTCTTCTTCCACGGCGAAAGAGAAGTTTGGCCTTGTTCCAAACATTCAAAGACGATCTGGTTTCATCTAATCACAACTCGTCTGAACTTGGACGGCCCCGGTCCTCTTTTACGCGCGTCTCCTTGTTGGGGAGTCCGGTTTGCGGGTTGCAGAGGAGAACAAAAAATCCGACGCTGACCCATGGCCTGACTGCTTCTTTTATTCCAGGGGTAGATATATCACCATCTACGCCTTTTTTCTTCTATCCGCTCAAAAGAGACGGCTATTTCTCTTCTCGTCTTGCTGTGCCTCCCGGTTTCCTACTCCCTCCTCTTCTGGCCTGTCCAGAACTTGCTCATTGTTGTGGCGCGTGTCGAAGCGGTAATTTTCCCTCAGCAGACCTGGCGTCCAGAGGAGAAAGACTTTTGGATCGAGAGATTTTCTGCTCATCGGCTTCTCTGCAGTCTCAACAACAACACAGTGCATTATCTCGCATCGGAGAGTACCCTCGTCGTGATCTGGTGAAGCGAAACGAAGAGAGAGAGGATGCTAGTTCTTTGAAGAGTTTCTCCCATCGACTTTGAAACAACAACATCGGCACCCAAATCATCTAACCTGTTGGAGACAATATTCTTTTTACTCTCGGCTGCGTTTCGTTTGTGGGTTGGTTCATCTGATTTTGCTCCTGTTAGTCCTGCGTCGACTACTGCTCAACACCAATGTTTGCGACGCAACTTTGCGAACCTATTGCACACAAGTGGCCTCTGGAAAAGCCCTCGCCACCCTTTCCGGAGATTATACGACCTCGTATGGCAGACCCGCACGGGATAGGGTCCTCGGCAAAGCCAACCTGGTCGGAAGAAGGGATGTATCTGCAACGTCCCGGGCAAAATCACCCGCAGCAGCTCTTCCCGACAACGCAAGAGTCCGCGTCAGACAAGGGGCACGCGGATGCCCCGGCAGATGGCCACGAAAACACATCCCATGGCCATGGTTTTGGTGAATACCAAAGCTACAGCCATGGGTACGAGCCAGCATCGTCTCGATTCCGCACCAGGACCTCACCATCTGCGCCGAGCATCATGACGGAATCCTCTGGCTATAGACTATTGCATAACTCAGATCATCTCTGGCGGAGCCGACTGGACGCGACGAGGAGCGAAAGTGGCGGCATCATGGGACATTACGGCGCTGGTAGCGCAGGCGGACCACAGGCGCCAGGCCCAGCGGGAATTGGGCATGGGGAGGGAGATGAGTATTCTGATGAAGGGGACGTTGCCGAAGGCGAGTCCGAGGGTATCCAGCAGACCGCGGCGGAGAGACTGGCTTCACGAAGAAAGATGAAGCGGTTCAGGTATGCAGCTTCCGTCCTAGCCTCCTCTATGTGCCTGAAACTGACCGAGACTAGACTGACGCATCAGCAAACGCGATTCCTTATGAGCGAATTCGCAAAACAACCGCATCCTGATGCTGCGCATCGAGATCGACTGTCTAAGGAGATTCCGGGACTCAGTCCGCGCCAAGTGCAGGTCTGGTTTCAAAATAGGTTTGTTTGGATCTGCTCGTCTAAGCGACGCGCGTTTCGAGATTTGCTGACAGTGCGCTCTAGACGCGCCAAGATCAAGAGGCTAAACGCCGACGACCGCGAGAGGGTGGTCCAAATGAGGGCGGTCCCTGAAAATTTTGACAACGTGCAGGCGCTGCACTCGCCCTACGGCGCGGTGCAAGCATACGACAATAGCCCGCTGCCGCATCCGCCGCATCACCTTTACGGAGGACAGCATCATTCTCGGGGCCTCATGGTCGACGTGCGACGGACCGAGGGCGAGACGCACGCGATGCAGTCGACCGGCCTTACGCCTATCTTTGGCGGAATCGGCTTTGGCCAAAGTCACGTCCCCGGCTTGCTAGAGACGAACCACATGCTCGCGTCACCGCCACCACCGCCGCAGCAACCACCAGCTTTCGGTTCTAATGACAGATATACGTACGGGGCGAGACCGCAGGCTGCCGTGAGCATCGTCGCCGACAGCAAGGGTGGCTCGTCCACGAGCAGCCCAGTCCACGAGGGCCATCACCACCAGCACCACCACCTGCACCGACCGGATACGAGGCCGCTACGGCCCGGCGAGCTAGCCAATCCCCTCACCAGAGGGCGGTCACCGGTGTCCTCTTTGCCGTCGACCATGGGACCTTCCATGTACTGGCGAGGGGGGGGTGGGGGGAGCGGTCTCGGCGACCTGGCGGAGGCGCACGACTCTGCCGCCGTCGCAACCCCCGTCTCGGAGCACGGGAGCGAAGCTCCGGGGGCACCGCCTCTGCACGCCTCGACCTCGGGGATGGGCCTCAATACCCTATTTTATGGCGGTGGGTACTAAAAACAAAGCCAGCCCAGCGTGTGTTTTCGGTAGCTTCCGCGCAGCGAAGAGAGAAGAATCCAGACAAATTGATTAACCACCTGTATTTTTCTACTGCTCAGGTGACGCTTCGACGCAGCCGTCAACTGCTGCTCCCACAGGTGATATGAGGCCGTCCCGTCAAGACCCGTTTCCTCCACCTATTCGAAGCTGGGTTCCTCCGGTCAAAGGCCACGGCAGCGGTCCGTACGACGATATGAGGGCGGTTACGCTGGCGCCGCAGCAACAGCAGCCGCTACCGACTCCCACCCGAATGGAGTTGGCGCGAACGGCGGCGGCGGCATCCGTAACCCAGGCGTCGCCAGCTTTGCCCATTGGTAACAGTGCGGACACTGCAACACCCGACACAACGGCGATTACGACAACGAGTACGTCGAGAATTCTTCTTGAACCGCAGGGGAATCACCGATATATGCCGCAGTTTCGGAACGGGGCTGGTAACACGTCACCTGCGGCTGCCCGCGATGGCTTTCCCGCGCAAGCCGGCGCGGGCGCGGGCGCGGACCAGCGGCCGTTCTACCCTGCCGAGAGGCAGCAGCAGTAATTATCCACGTCGCAGTTTGATTGCCGTGCGAAAGAGAGGTGGTAGAGGAATGAGGAACAGGATAATGTTTAGCGGGAGTAATTTGGTGCTTCTCTACGGCTGTTTCCTCGAACCGCGATAAACATAGGCTACGGCCGTCCCCCCCTTTTCTTTGTATTTTACTTCTTTTCTTTTCTGTCACCTTTTTTTTTTTTTATTTTCTTCTTGTATATATATATGATGGGAGCCAAAAGAGATAATCCCCTGGGCCCGGGAGAAGCAACAGGATTGCTTGGCGAGAGATAAGAAGCACGCATTTCGGGCTTTTTTTGGTAGTATATATATGCAGCCCATATTGAGTACAAAAAAAAAAGTTGACTGCTAATTACTTTTGCGAGGTCGGGTCCTTGCAGTCGGTGTGTGTGTGTGTGCACAGCTTGTGCGATAGAGGACATCCTGAGGAATGGAAGACGCAGTCAGCTTCAGTTAAAGGGAGCATGCTAGGTCGTGATGCGGGTAGATGCTGGGCTTCAGAGCTGTGCCGAGTATATTGTCCTCCAGCCGCCGAGCGGTTATTGCGCCCCTTTTCGAGGCGGCGGCGTCAACGCACCACAGGGCGTGACCATCGGTCCGTTCTCGTCGAGGGGTAGCAGCAACGACGGACAAGGCAGATAGGTTTACCAGATGCAACATGGTCATCATGAGAGAATGGGCGTGTCCCCTTCAACACGATTTATGTAATGAAAAGGAGGGGGAGGCGGAACATACCGTCACCCTCGGACCGCGTGACGCATGCTGATCTGGTGATACCCGGAGACGCGACTGGAATTGCTACTTTTCCTACGTTCACCAACGCTACGGGTATCCAACAACAGGGCGTGGGCGGCACTCGTGTCGCGTTCTTGTTCGGCTGTCTTTCGCGATGCAAGGAAAGAACACCTTCTGTGAGGAAGAAAAAAACATGAATAAATGTCACTTGCATCAGGTCATCATCGTTTCATGGTAGCCGCACGAGGGGCCCTCGTGATGATGGTTTTAGGCAAGGTTAAATCGGTCTCGACCGGACCATCGCAATCGCCAGCAGCAAAGAGAAAGTAGAGCTGAGCTGACAACATTGTAAATAGTGTTGGCGGTCTTGGTTTTTGTTTAGATGAAGAAAAAGAAGAGAAGAGGAAACCCGCAAAATCGTTCGAGCTGCAGAAAAGGCTGCCGCGGGCGGGCCCCCGCTGGACCATCACGTGATTCAGCTGGGTCTCTCTCCTCCGCCAGGTGATCTACAGTGCGAAGATACCTACCTACCTAGGTTTCGGCGGACCCGTTAGGGAGTTATGCCACCGCTAAAAAGCCAGTAGGAGGAGTCTCCAGCGCCCCCACTCCCTGTTTCATCGCACTGTCCTACACTGTAGTAATACGGAAAAGCCGTGGCACTCGGCCCACCCCCAAACCTCTTGCCTCGATTTCAAGGCTGCCATCACCCTGGCGCTCATTCTCCGCCCTCCGCCCGTCGCCCGACATTTACCATACCTGTATTATCACCAAACCCTCGAACCCTCCCTTGACCACCGCTCAACGCATCACGCAGCCTATTTACGACGTCCACGCCCGCCGCGAAGCCCGACAATCATTTCGTTCCATCTTCCGAACCGCACTCCCCCTTTGACCCGCACGCGTTTGCCGCCCAACGAGAGGAAAGCGCTACGACACCGCGCATCCCAGCGGCGCACCCTGTGTTTCGCACACAACCTCGCATCTGCGCTTGGCTAGAGGGACCGTTGCCTGTGGTTATCTCAGGCCGCTCTATTTCCAGCCATCGCATAACCTTCTTATCCCGTTTCTGACCAGAATCGAGACCCGGACCTTTGACGAAAACCTTTGCAGTGTATGACGGTCGACAGCTGAAAGGCAAAGGCTCTGCCTCGTCCAATCCGATTTTGCCGTCCGGCAAACTTGGCGCGACATCTTCCTCTCTCACGCTCTCTCTATCGTTACTTCTTCTCAAGCCAAACATCACCTTCGTCGTCCCCTTCACCTACGCTCTTCCTCCAAGACCGAAACGCTTCTACCGACAGAGCCGCGCGATGTCGTTCCATCCGCAGACGCCACAGAGCCCTTCACAACCATCGCCAGCAACGCACCTCGACCCCATGACCGCCGTCAACTCAGCTCCCACCGGTCCGGCAACTCTTCCTACTCCCGCGCACAGCGTCACCGGCAGCATCTGCCACCAAAACGACGTCACCATGGCCGAAGAGTCGCCCTATAAGCGGAAGCGTACGATCGACGATGTCGGTGAGCGGGACCGGAAGAAGGTCCAATACGACCATAAGCTGGGCATCGAGGACTTGCATCTCGACGTCGGTCTCAAGTACATGCTGCTCTCAAGACGTAAGGAACCCATTTGCTGCACTGTCTTCCCCTTCAGCCTCCCTCGCCGTTGGATGAGTTGTGGAGGGGGTGAGCCCAGCTGTGTGGGCCAATCTTTGACAAGTGACAAGAGTATTTTGTGTTGACGATGCCCTTCTGCTACAGCTCATGACCAACAGTTCCCCGTTCTGACGCGGGATCTGTACGAGGACTTTAACTTGGAACGCTTAGCAGCGGAAGTAGCACGAGAGAAGCCGAACGGCGAGAAGAATGCCCTGCGCAAAACGTACAAGGGACATATCAAGCGCCTCGGCGTCGCAGGGCACTTTGACGTGCAGAAGAAGAAGGAGGACGCGCCCTCGGAGTTTATGGCCATGTTGCAGATGCCCGAGCTGGAATGGGGCGTGCACCATGTTAGGGGCCGTGAGATTGGTGATGGCCTGTCCGAGGCGACGCAGGCGAGCCTGGGGCGCGCCGTGACTCTCTCGAGAGGTCACATTGCCCGATCCGTCTGGGACACCTCCGTCCTCGGAGACATGGCTCCTAGCCACAACAGCAACGCCACCGGGGAGACAAGCAAGCCCAGCGCGGGCCCGGCCAAGGCGACTGCGCCGAGCACGCCCGCGGCTGTCACGACGCCATCCGCGATGGATCGGCCCCGAGGGATCAGTAACCTGCCGCCTGGAGCGGACCCGACCCGGCCTCGCCGAAACATCAAGAAGCGAACGTACGGTGATAGTAGCTACGAGGGCTATGGCGAGGGATTTCCCGATGACGACGGCGGTGCTGATACAGGGTACTCTACTGGAGAAGGCGAAGGTGGGCAGAAGCGTAGGAAAAAGGTGAGTTTAATGATTGCTGTGCATTCACACCCTCCGAGACATCTGTCTAACTCGAAGGAAGCAGCAGCAGCCTTCCGGAGCTACGCCTCCATATCCTCCAGTACGGCAGCACAGCTACGGCCCTGGCATGGTCGGCGCATAGCGATGTATAGCGGTGCCTTGACGCGATCGACACCCCTCATCCCCCCTTCCTTCACTACGTCTTGGTGCATATTCCACTGCATTTTCTCCCCGCATAACGCATATCACGACGTTGCATGTTTCATTCTTCTCCTACGAATGCGGGGAAACAACAACAAAAAAAGAGAAGAAGAAGAAATCGGTCGCGAAAGCTCATCTACGGCCCTTTGATTTTATCGATTCCTTTCATCATGACAACATGATGGGAACTTACGGCCGCTTCTGTCCCGCACTGGTCTCGGGGTTTACTCTCTTCTTTTCTGTTCATTAGAGGTTGACTTGGTCTTTTCTTCTGGGATTGCTTGCTTCGTCTTTGCCCTCATACCTCACAGCTTCACCGTTTCTCTCGGCTTGCTGTCCCTGGTGAATGGGCTTGCTCAGACGCAAAGCTGGGCTATTTTTGCACATGTCCTTCACCTGATACATGTTTGTTTCTTTTTTTTCTTTTCTTTTTTCGTTTTTTTTTTTTCATTCTGCTTTCTCCTTTATTGTTTTATACTAGCATGGCGTTGGGCGAGGAAAAAGATTTTGCGGTTTTTTTTTATAAATTGTTTCATTGTCATGCCCAGCCTTTTGATCTTGCGAGGTTGTACATGTGCGGGTGTCTCTCTCTCTTTCTTGGACAAAACACAAAACAAAGACACGCAGTGCATCCGGTATAAGCTCGCGGGAAAAAACGCACAAAGATGATGAGAGACGAAGAAAGGGCAGCCTCTTATGCCAGAATGCATTCTCGCGCACCCCCACAAAGATTTCTTTTTTTTTTTTCCCCAACTCTGGAACTGTAACACAGTTTTTGTCTTTCTTGATTTCCCCCCCCTCCTCTATTTAATAGGTACCAAGAAGGCTGGTTTCTGTTTGTGTCTTTTTTTCTTGTCCCTCTTCCGTCGCTCTTGTATTCTCTATCCGACCCTTGTGTTTTTTCTCCTCGTCGTTCTTTCGTCTCTGCGTGCGGCCTGCCGTCAAACCGTTTATGCGCCGAGTAGAGGTTCCCTCCCTCCCTTGGGGAAAGGACGAGGAAGCCGGCTGGCTGTTCTTGGGCTTGGCGACTTTCGTTTTTGTTCTTCGTCATATCACGTCTTTAGATACCAGCACAATTGTTTGTTTTCATCGTTGTATTTCCTGGCAGCTATAAATATCCTTAACAAGAAAGTTGACAAATTATCGTCCCTTAAGTTGTTCCGTTGTGAATTAGTAACCTGGTTTTCCATGCTCGCCATTTCTGTCGCCATGTCTCGATCGGCTTTTGTATGACAATAACCACTCTCATTGATGGGTTCAGCTCCTGTGGCAGGTAAATAATCTTCATTAATTTAAAAAATGACACAAGAGGAAGAGTACAGAAATATCAAGAGAGGTGAACCGTAAGGAACGCTCAGAGAACCAATCATAGCATGCATAATACATCAAACAAAAATTCCGCCAACTCCTGTCCATCACTGGTATCTAACCAATCTTCTATTTTTACCACTGGCTTTAATATCCGTTTCGAGATGTTGTAGCATTCATTTGTTAACTTGTTCATTGAGGCGGTGGATTACCAAAGTTGCCATTCTCAACAGACGGGTATGCGCCACCGCTCATCTCAGCCCAGCTCCAGTCCAGAGTCATGGGCAGCGCAAACAGGTCTTGCGGCAGCAACGGCTGGTGAAACGGCGCATCTATGGACATGGCCGATGGGTCGCCCGGGAAGCTGTTCATTGCGCTGAACGAGTCAAAGTCGCCGTTTTGCGGAATCTGCTGCTGCTGCTGCTGCTGCTGCTGCTGCTGCTGCTGCTGCTGCTGCTGCTGCTGGTGGTACTGATGGTGCGCTTGAGCTTTCCCGTCGTGGTTCGGGTTGCTGTTACCTGGCGACTTATGGTCCTCGGACGGAGATGTCGCTGCGACAGGCCCCCACGAGGACGAGCGGTGGGTGCGGACAGGTGGTGACAGCTCTTCAATGGTTGTTGGTATCGGTACCTCGGAAGTATCAAGGTTTTTGGAGTTTTTAACCTTGCCATCTGCTGTACGACGCTTTCGCCTGAAAGTCTGATCATTTTCTGCTTTGTCAATGACCAGCTTGGCGATGCGCACAAACTCGGAGCAAACACCGAGCATACGATGGACGCCGCCTTGCTCTGCCTCTTGGCCAAGCATGGAAAGAAACGTGACGACCAAGTCCATGAGTCGCGTATCGTTTTTGGCGCGCACATCGAGCGGATTTTGAAGGATATTTCCAAATAGCGTCACCAGAGCGGAGACCGGAAAGTACAGAATCAACCTGGATATTGTTAGCTTTGCGCTGATGGATCAGAGATTAATAGTCACCCACCAGACGCATGCGAAGTCACCCTGAGGAACGTATTTCAAGAGAGATATGGATGCTCGCGCTGCAGCCGTGGACAGAGCAGCGGAGGAAAATACACGGGGATTCAGGGGCCGCGCATTGAGGCCTTGGATAGCGTAGTTCGCCAAGCGGCTCGTCCAGTAACCATGATGGACTGACATGCGATGGATAGTAGTGAGACAGTTATAGTATGCGAAATGCAGCATAACGACGTGCAGAATCAAGGGTGTGTGTGAGGCTTTGATTTCATGCTCGGGCCGGAATTCGATTGGAATGCGATCCTTCCAGTCTTCTAGCTGTTGGTCCAGTTCGCCAATTGTGTTGAGGAGCTCTCCATCGGTCTGTTTGGTCGCCTTGGTCGAGTATAGTCGCTTGTATACACTGCTTTCAATGACGGCAAATTCGCACATGACGCGAAAGAGATTCATCTTTCCCTTCCCATCGGCGAGGGGGATATTTCCGATGTTGTCGTCCGGATCAGCATCTGGTAATTCAACATTCATATCATCATCGTCCTGTGCAGGGGGTCGGCCAGATCGCAAGCAGAGGTCCTTATCAAGCATATAGGCAATCCAAAAGACTCGTTTCCGCTGCTCAATCTCGATTGGGTTAAGGTTGAAACCGGACCCACGTTTGTGTAGGCCTATGCTGTGAGAAAGACGGATGGCTGCAGCAATGAGCAGAAACGAAGGTTGGGGGTTAGGAGTGCCCTGCATGAAGAGCGCCATACCCAGAAGTGCTTGTACGGAGAGCAGATCAGTGTTTCGCATCGTCAGTTCGGAGAAGACGCCCATAGCATTCTTGAGGTAGGCCCACGCCTTTTCGTCTTCTTCTTGAGGAACGAGGTTGCTCATGACACGAAGACGATGAGCGATAGCCAACGCGCAGTTCAAACTTGCCCACCATCCGGACCCCTGGTAAGGATTGGAAGAGTATTGGAGCTCGACGAGGTGCATAAAGGTCGGTTGGTGGAACAGGGGAAACATGCAGTTGAAGTTTTCGAAGTAATCGGTGAGCAGCGAGAGAGCCTCTTGCTTCGGCGGAAGAGCTCTGAAAACAGGGCGCTGGAACAAGTCACGAAAGACTTCGGGCTTCCAGTTGGTCCACTTGTGGTCGTCAACGGAGACTTCCGAGATCATTTCTTGGAAGGAATCGTCGCCTGTTCTCGTGTTGACCCATTGGATTCCCTTGGGCGAAAAGATGGAAAACCCAGAGGACGACCCTTCATAATGTGAGTAGGCAAACAAGGATGGGAATCTACAAGACAAGACGCACCAATGTAGCGAGTCTCTCCGCTCTGGTTGGTCACGAGTGAACACATCATTTCTGAAAGGGCTTCAACTTCTTCATGCCCCTCATCATCACTCTCTTTCGCTCGCCTGTCTTCTGATGATAGGCCAGACTTGCGCTTCTCTGCCGCTTCTTTTCCAGGAGAAGCGAATGAGCTCTGAGGGGTGTTGTTGTCTGCTTGCAGAGGGGACACGGGCGGGCTGTTTGAGCCAATGGCAACGGAGGCCTGCCTGGACTTTTCTTGCAGTTTCTTTTCAAGGGCACCAAGATCGGCGTCTGGCTCGTTGTCATTCAGAACACCTGCAAGAGTCATGTGAGTAGGTCGTGCAGGGCCAAGCGAGGTCATAGTGGCCATGCTGTTCGGTAAAACATACCTGATAGACGAAGCAATTGCTCCATGCGACCGAGGCGATTCTCGAGTCCTTCAATGTATTTCGCACTGGTAGTAAAGGCCGGTCAGTCTCGAGTTGGTGTGGTCATGAGGAAGTAGTGATAGACAGTACCCTTTCGGCGGGCTGCGCTTCTTTTCGACCTGAGTAAAGGCGCAATCGGTCTTGTAGGTGCTGCAGTTTGTGCAAGCAGGTAGTTTGCCGTCGCACTTGATCTTTTTCTTGCGGCACATGTCGCAGGCCTATCGCATCGAAAGGTTGTTAGCTTGAGATAAGACCTTGTCTAGGATAGCGGCAGGCAGTGGACCGGTGTAGATGGAGAAAGGGATGGAGGGCAGGTACTTGCCCTGGCGATGCGGCGTCTCTTCGCGTCGTTTGTGTCCTCCATGAGCAGCTGCGCATCGGAAAACATATGGGCGGTCATATCGGACATGTGCGCCATGTTGGGCATGCCATCCTGGGAGTAGGAGCCAAAGATCTGGGGCGGCTGATTCATCAGCGGCGGGCCGGAGCCAGGCATCTGGAAGCTCATGTGGTCCATGGTCGATGTGAAATTCAGTCGACGATGGCAAAGTGACGATGCGCGGATGCGCGGATGGGTGGCGAAAGGGCGATGTATCGCGAGCCGTGCGCAGTCAGAGCAGGGGGCGGGGGTGGTGGTGGATCGAGATCGGAGCTTCTTTGACGGGATAGTCTATTTGCTGGAGAAGATTGAGTGGCGATGAGAAGTGCAGCGGCTGCTGCAAAGTCCTGGGTTGAGGCTGGGTGTGGTGGGAGGGCAGGCCTATCGAGCGGGCAGGCCTATCGAGCGGGCAGGGTATACGAGTAGGTAGGTAGTAGGTAGGTACCTAGGTAGATAGGTAGGTAGGTAGGTAGGTAGGTATATGGTGTGGAGGAGGTAAAGGCTATCGTGAAAATCGGGAGACGGCAGTCATGTCGAAGGTGGTAGCAAGATGGTCAGATATGATTGAAATCCTTGCGAGGGTAAGAAGTGTTGCGGATTAGGTCAAGGGTGGGGGGAGAGAGTAGAAAAGAAGAGAAGAAGAGAAGGGACGAGGAAGAGAAAGGGATTGGAAGGGGAAGGGATTGGAAGAGGAAGAGGAAGAGTGTGTGGATGGAGAAAGAAGCGGACTGGTCGGAGCTGGGGATGGAGAGAGGTGTGTGTGTGTGTGTTCTGTGTGTGTGCTGAGTGTGTGTTGAATGTGTGTGTCTGACAGAGGGCCAGAGAAGATGGGGATGTTAGGAGGAGAGGAGAGGAGAGGAGAGAGACGAGAGGGGAGTCAGTGGGAGCCCTGCCTGCCGGCCGGCCTGCCTGCTGTAGGCAAGGTGAAGCCAAGGCAAGCCAAGGCAAGGCAAAGGCAATGGGCAATAAGGCAATAGTTACAGCTTGACCAGGTACCTACCTACCTAGCTATGTAAGTTAAGTTAGCCGCAGACGGAGACTCCCAAGATGAGGCAAGGTATCTTGGCTAGTTGTATCGGGGGTGAGGTACATACAATACTACCTACCTACCTACTTAGGTACATCTAGTTAGTTGGTTAGCTCGGCCTTGACGTTATTAGCGGCCTACCTAGGTAGGTCTACAGGTAGGTAGGTGAGCAGGAGGCTGCTTTTTTAGACAGTTCCCCAGTAGCCGGGGCTGGGCTGAACTGAATTGAACCGAACTGAGCCAAACTGAACTGGACTGGACCAGACTATGGAAACTGCCTGGCGGATTCGGGTCTTCAATTGTGCCTGTCATGGCGCCACTGGAAATCAGAGTTTCCCGGGCGGGCCATCTTTGACAGACCCCGCCGTCTGACCCTTGACCAGGTCGTCATTCGTTGAGCAGAAACTCCAACTCCGTATTATCTACGTGCCGACTGGGTAGGTAGGCGCTGATAGTAATCGATCCATTCAACAACCCCATCCTTTTGTCTTCCTTGGCTTTTCTGCACGCCTTATCCGAATGCGCCGGGGTTGGTCGCCAACGACCCAGCTGTCGCCAACGCAACTGTTGCCAGCTGGGAGGAAGGAAGGAACGACGCAACAAGATGTTACTGTACATATCTACTCGTTGACTAGGTACCTACCTACCTGTTCCTTTACAATTTACCCTGTTTTTTTCTTTTTCTTTTTCTTTTTTTTTCCGGGGGGGTTCATCCATATTCCTCCATCTTCCTCCCTCCATCTTCCTCCCTCCCCCTGTCCCCCCCCCCACCCTTTACCTTCCTCCTCCTCTTCGCTCAGCCTCTTCGCATAAAACATGAACCATGCATACCCATAATGTCCATCGTGATTCCTCATACCACCCACCCATCTTTCTATCTCTGTCCCGCCGCCGACAACTCGATGCCCAACTGTAGCCCCCCGCCACCCACTCCCCGGCACAGGGACCAAGGGGGGTTTGGGCTTGGCTTACCCGTCGTTGAAACTCCAGCGGTAACTGGCTTCGTCGCGAGATTTGTGATGGGGCACTAGGTACTACCACGCGAGGCCGTTTTCTTCCCATCGCCCAGGGGCTAGTACTGCCAGGTTTGAAGAGTCAAGTTGTTCGTTCCCGTTGGTCCCGTTGCTGCAACTATTTGAGATTGCTGATTAGTGAGTACTTCCGACTTCCAAACAAGCCCTCCCATCCTAGCCCCTGTCATTGTTTCTCCATGACGAAATGCAAACCCGCTCAATGCCATCATTTGTGTTCCGTGGTACCAGTAGCTGCTAACTAGTTGTCTTTGATTCGCCGACACCAGCTCATCTGCCAATTGCAGCACCCCCACAAGCCATACATACCCTAGTTGGTATATTGTTTATTGAGTGCAACCCTCTACGAATACGAGTAACACAAATCTCGAATATCCATCCCTCAATGGAAATTGACTCAGCCTCATTCTGCCGATATGCGATGATCCCGAAAGAAAGAAAGAAACCAATAATCAAGCCCGTAATGTGGTCTCGACGCATACCTTCGCTCAAGTCTATCAAGCCGCCAACAACCTCCTACACTAGTCATCCCTGCCACTCTCTCTCATGCCACACGCTCCGTATCTGTGAACTCAATACCATCGTCATGCACACGGGTCCCTGGTTCCCTTTCCTGGAGCATCAAGTGCTTCTCTGATCCTCAGAAATGGCCCACCACACGCCATTGCCGTGGAAATAATCACTGTCACCTCGTCCTAGCCGCCAAGTATGTGCATCAAGAAGACCTGAACAAGAGACGGGTTGGCGATTAATGCTGCTTCAGAATGCATCCAGACCCTGTCGGCTCTCGCAAGCTGTCCAGACCCTATTGAGATTGCACGACTCTTTGTGAGTGATTCATCAATATGAGTACGGCAACTTGACACCCGCCGCCGATTGGCACCGTCAGTCTTTACTTGGAAAACAGGTAGGACCGAGATGATTACTAGCAAAGTACGGATGAAGTCTTGTGTGAGTATAGGTCATCATCCATCTCCTTATTGTGTTTCCAAGGCTTGTACCTAATTGGGATAGACCACGCAAATGTCTATACCCAGCCCTAGGGACCATTTCATCTTTCAACTCAGCGACAACTACTCCGTCCTCCGCGCTTCTGTTTCCGCTCTTCCCATAATAGGCCTCCTTCCAGTCCATAGATGGTTTGTTTGGCGTTTTCCAGGAAATGATTCCACATCAAGGTCCGTTCTGCCCTCCCACGCTGCGAAAACACCGATACTTCAGACGTTTCATCGGCAACCACCGCATCCTTCATGCCCACCCAGAGCTCTCTATCCATCAATTTGCGAGTCAACACTAGCACCGCGCCACTGCATCAAAACTCACGGTTCTTCCCCAA
>MWMN01000004.1:543762-629150 GCA_002968875.1 Cordyceps cicadae | reverse complement strand
CGGCTTTCCCTCAAAAGGCAAAAAACACACACTCACAATGTCTTGCACACGGCGCGCGGGGGAGGGGGTTACGGATCACAGCTCACATCAGTAGCTTTGCCAGTTGCCCGCCCCCAATTCCCGAACGCGTCTGAAACGCATCCAAGTCACACGCGCAGGAGACGCCCCAACTTGGAGCGAGTTGCCGGGGTTTCTTGAACCCTGGCACCTACCCCTTCTGTCACCCCGTTCATTCTATCTCCTGGGGTTTTCTCTGCCGTCCCCGACTCACAGCGACACCCGTCAAACAAATCGGGATGCACAAGTAGGAGAAAAAGAAGAGATTTCCATATAGTTTGTTGTTATATATGTCCAAGACAGGGAGAGGGGGGGGCTTGGCGAATCGCATGACTGACGTGTCGGTACTAGTCCCACGCGCACGGCTGTGTTTGCCGACGACCAATGACTTTTTTTTTACCCTCTGCACAAAACACCTATCCTGGATAAGCGGCTAATTTAAGCTGGACGAATTTTGTTTCTTCTTCTTACTAACTGGAGAAGCAGCTTTTGGAACATCCGGTCTCAGCCAATACTCTGGCCACTTGCAAATACATTGATTGACACCTACCCCGGGTCACACCTGCGGCTTTGTGTTGCCCTATCATCTCCCAACACTTCAATCTACCGTGTCTTACTTAGTATGTTTCACTTGTACAACAAGATCCGGGACATTGCAGACACTTGCTCTCTACTCTCTCAGTATTGTCAATGCTATCAAGCACTCATGTAAATTCTCTCGCCTGCTGCCGTCGGTGCTAGACAAAATATAACACATTATATGAAAAGAAAATTGCACACCTCGATGGGCAACGAGACTCGGCATCGCTGCTAATAACCCCCCTGGGAAACGCCAAAAATCGAATCGAGCTGAAAAATGAAGCGACCAATCAGATACCAAGTAGTGTAGATTGAGATAGGGCACTCTGGCCCGGCAGTATCCAAGAGCTTCTTCCCTGATAAGCAAACGCCAACACAGGGTATTGGCCAAAAATATGGATAAATGTAGAAACCATGTACAGGTTGAAGAAGGGAAGATAATGGAAGAAAGGGGGGTACAAATATGCTCGTGGTATAGTCGCTTTTAGAAATCAATCATCATATGCTCTCTTGAAACCGTGAGCTTGATCCTCGCGCGCTGCCACTTGATCCGGGCCGCCTGGGTGGCGAGGCATTGGTTGGCGGCGGCGGCGGCGGCGACAACATCGGGTCGGCAAACGGGTTGGCTTCCGTGACCGGGGTGCGCGCGGGCCCGGACCGCATAATGGGCACGCCGCTCACGGGTCGCATGGGACTGCCAAGTGCGAAAGGTTCATCGCCGCGGCTGAACGGTTCTGACGATTGGGAATATTGACTCATGGTGCTTTGGCGCGGGTCTGAGTATCCGTCGCCGCCGGTGTAGAGAACAGAAGGCAGTTTGCGACCCGAGATGCGATAGAAGCCTCGTTCACCACTAGACGACATTTCTGGCGTATCCGAGGAGGTAGTCACGTTGCTCCTGGATTGACGCTTGCCAGCCATCGCTGCAAAGGCGGCATTGATGGAGGCAGCGGCAGCATTTCGCTCGGCTATTGGGTTAGCTGAGTCATTGCCTGGGGCGCACAGAGTAGGCATCCCTCGAGTTTGCGTGCTGCTGGGAAGAGATTCGCTGCCCTGCTGCCTCTTCTTGCAACGCAGGGCAAGCATGACGAGCAAGGCTAGGAAGGCAACACCAGCGACGCTGCCAACGACTCCGCCAACAATTTGCTTTTGCTGCGTCGTCAGGGTATTGACCCCCGAAGTGGACGAGGCGGAAGGAGTCTCAGCACTACCGGCGACCGTGGGAATGACTGTTGGAGGGTTCCAGGTTGGGGTTGAGCTCCATGTAGATGAAAATGAAGACGAAGATGCGGTGAAAGCGTCGCTCGAGCTCGAGCTTGATGAGCTCGATGTAAGAATGCGGAAGTCGGATGGTGTAGAGCTATTGTACTGTGAAGACTGGGTTAACGATGTCGGCCGGGTCGTTGAATTAGTAGGCGTGATGATCATAGTAGTATTGCCCCAGGTGGTTCCGTTGCTCGTGTCTGATAAGGTGGGAAAGCTGGAGACGGACGATGAAGGACTAGGAGCTGAAACAGGCTGCGACGTGGTAGATATCGTGTGATGAGTCGAGGTTGTAGTCGATGGCGTGGATGAAGAGCCGCTTCCCAGGCCTGGGGAAAGGCTGTTCGGATTTACGGCAATATTGAATGTAGGACCAGACTGTGAGACGGTCTCGCCGGTGCTGCGATCAACGACGACGGTATTTGGGGTGGCATATTCGGTTGAGGAAGAAACAGGCGAGCCAGAGGTGTCGACGACTTGGACTATAGAAATAGTTTGAACGACCTGGGTGACATAGGGTGCGTCATCTTGGGCGCGGACGGCAAGAGGGGCGTCCACGGCGGCGGCAAGAGAACGGGCTTCCAGCGACGTAGTATCGCTGGCTGCGCCGTCGTCTAGATGGGACTGGGCGACGGCGGGATCCAGCCGCGGCAATTCGGCGGCGGCGGCGGGCGAGAGAGGTTGTTGGTCCTCTGTGTCACCAGCGTAGTGGTGGTTGCTGGCGTCTTGTCGGCGGGTATGCTGATGCGGATGCGAGTAATGAGCGTGGCGATGGTTCTGTAAATGGACAGCGAAGCGAGGGTGGGAATCCGAGGGGACGGATTGCGAGGGATCGATAGAATGGGAATCGCGAGCCTGAAGGAGTGAAGGCTCGCGAGCATGGTTAGTCATGATGGCGACTCGTCAGAAGGCGGCGCAGCGGTGACCGGGTGGCGGTCGTATGCTTCGGCGGGGCTGCTTGGCTGACGACGGAATGTTTCTATTTTTCGACATGCGGCAGGGGCATCATGATCCAAACAGGGCGGAGTCTCTTGATGTTGTCGTACTAGCAAGGCAACAGCGTCGGACTAGGCGCAGTCTGCCTTGGAACAGGAAGCGGAACAAGAAAATGCCAGTAAACAGATTGCGTAGTTGGATAGGTTTCCTGCCTATTACTTAATGGTGATGGGTTCCCGGCCGAGTCGTACGTGAGCTTTGTTGCGGTCAGTTGTCGGGGTGGTTGGCCACTGAGGTAGGTAGGTAGGCAGCCAGGTAGGTAGGTAGGCAGCCAGGTAGGTAGGTAGGCAGCCAGGTAGGAGGAGGTAGGCGGTGCAGAAGGCTGGTAAAATCGAAACGGATCGCTGGCTGGATGCGTGGTGATGAATAAAAAATATCGATCAGGCTGGAAGGAAATAAACGAGCGGATGGCAACGAAAGCAGTAGCGAGTGCCTAGCAGCGAACCAGCAACGTCAACATAAACATAACGAGCAAACCTGGACGCAAAAGGTCGCGGTGAGGCTGAGGAAGAGAGAGGGAAGAAGGAAAAGAGAGAATGAGAGAAAGGCGACAAGAGGTGGAAGGCATCTATCTCCCTGGGCTGCTGGGCTGCTGGGCTGCTGGGCTTGGCTGGCTGGGGCACGAGCCGAAGGTGAACTGAACTGGACTGAACTGAACTGAACTGAAGCGACCGGGCTGGGAATGTGTGTGGGTGGGCGGGAGTTGGGAAGCTGCAAGGTACCTCCATCCCGTAGGTACCTACCTACCTTACCTACCTACCTACCTACTAGGTATGTACCTCTGACTACGGGTATCTTATTAGTAGGTGTGGTAGGTACCTAACGGATTGATGGAGGACGGATAGATGCATGGTGTTTTTCCACTTTACACCCCCTGCAGCTTTACAAAATTCCCAGCTCTCTTCTCTTACTCGCTGCCCTTTGCTTCCATCGGCCCGTCTGGCTTGCGCGCCCTTTGTTCTGGACCTGACAGTACAAGTGAAAATAAAGTCACCAGCTGCTGCTTTGTCTTTACTCGTCTGTACATGTGAGGCTTGCTGGGAATGTTGCGCCTTCATTTCCCTCATTTCCCGTGGCCCCATCGAGAGGTGATCCACACCGGCCGTGAGCTGTTTAATCTATTAATATTAGCAGCAGGGGCAACGGCCAATAAAAGCCGGACGGGCCTGCTATGAGCCAAAAGAGGACTAGCGTTGAAATGCCCAAGCGAATCATAGGGGCACGAGTTCTCTTCACTAAAAAACCACGGACCAAATGCAACGACAGCCAACTACCTACCATACAGCAAAGGGAGAAAATGTATAACTGATAATGAACCATTAATACTTGTCAGAGATAAAGTGCGTATGTTAATGATTTTCCAATCTCCTTTTCTCTTGACCAAGGATTGTTGCTCCCGTTCCGGTCAGGCGGCTACTCATATACTCATCCACCCATCCGTCCAACACCTCTTACCAATACAGTCGAGTTGTGTTGTACCTTGCGCCAAGCAGTTATTTTTTGTCCTCCAGGATATCTCGGCCACGAGCATCTCGCTTAAATATTTATCAATGGCTGGTTGTTAGACGTTGCGCCCCACGACAGACCCCGATGGGCATGGCGCAAAACCAACAAAGGCGGGGAGCATGACTGGCATATGAAACCACTACTGACGATTAGTTCTTGGACTATTCATCCTAGCAAAGGTATACGATGAAGGTATCAAAGTGAAGCACAGTCTTGAAAGTCCATTTTATGGGAGAAGCTGGTGAAAATTGCCCCTAGACTGTCCAGGAAGGAGAGGCGTGCTTGGAGCTCTACGACGACTACTGCAGATCACAGAACGAGCTGCTCCGGGGTTACAGCTTGAGCCACGGGACCTGAGTTCTCCCACCCAAGTTTAAGACTTCGGTAGTGGTTGTGTTTCCCGCTCGCCCATAAACACCACGATGAATCGCTGTAACGGCAACGCGCACGGACCAAACATCACGGAGCGGGTATCGGGTAACCTGCAAAACAAGCAACCGTAGAGGAATCGGAACATGCTTCATTGCTTCATAGATTGAAGATCCAGACTGTGTAGGCAGATCTAGCAAGTAAAATCGTGAGCCATGTTTCGACCAGCTGGTATTCAACTATCAGTATCTTCTTTTCGACTTCTCGCTACCTTTGATAGCAATGAGGAGTCCATGCAGCGGCCCCGGATGTGTACGCTGTTGCAAGTCGAGAGCCCGAGCTTGTTTCAAGGACTTGCTTGGTGACTCACTAGTTAATACTTCCAGTCGGGAGATTTTGTTTCCACTCGTAGTGTCTGACGCGCTTATTTTTAGATCTGACTCAATTGACATCTATTTTCGCCCCTCTAACCAGCTAACCAGCTAGTTACCTTATGTGTTGATAGAAACATTCCTAGGTGATACCGCGCCAATCCTGTTACTGACCTTGCGACTTTCCTTCCTTCATACAAACAAAAGCTTGCGCTTCTCACCTATTGTGCTCAGTTGGACCAAGAGAGTGGCATTCAGAATGCACCCCAGGTCGCTGCCCTTGCCAGCGTCGCCATGTACTCGTATCCGTAATAGTACAAGCGAGTGCGTGCACATGTAGTCCATTAATAAATTGCCACCAAATATTCCTTCGTATTGACACGCGTTCTCCCACCCATTGCACTAGATTTTCGAGCCCTTCCCTCATATTATCTATCCCCTAAATATTGCGAGTCCTTCCCTCATTTTGTCTATCCCCTAAATACCGCGCCCTTTTCATTCGTGCTGACTAGCTCGACCCAGCCAACCTTGCCTCTACAGGTAGCTGACTATCCATGAAGAAGTTTCTGCCACCTCGAATAAATCTATCACCCATGTACCTACCTCTCTTGTTTGCTCTATGCTTGTAAGCAAACAGTCAAGTTTTGCCAGCTGCCAGCTGCCATTTGCCAGCTGCCAACCAAGTAGCCACATCGCCTTCCGTTTGCTCGGTCCGTACAGGTACTTGGTAACTGTGCCACAGCTTCTGTTTATTTGTTAGCCAGGTGCACTGTTCACTATGCCTACTCTATCAGCGTCACACCTGCTCAGCCACTCTCGGCCTCTATCCATTGAACCCGACAAGATGCATCGGACATCAGCGTCTTGCCGACTCAGCTACTCTGGATAATTCGCGGCTGCGGTGATCCTAGCTATCCATCGTCATTTATCTCGCCCTTCAACATTATAGCATCGTCTCATCGTACACCATTCCCCCCCCCCCGTGAGCGAGGCACCTGAGTGGGTATCGATATTAGCGCCATTTTATCCCAGCTGCGCCCAACATTGATTGCCCTCATTGCCCGACAACGAGCAAGATGCTCCGCCAAGGGCGGTATCCCTCGCCAGGTCTCAATAAGAAAGACTGCGCAGGCAGACGAGCTGCCCCGTCGGCTTTGAAGATTCTATAACCAATATGACGACACCTCCTGCCTTGCCGCCTCGGTCGCAAGCTGCACGGGCCCCATCTCCTCCATCTCCTCTATCCTCCCCGAGATCTCCCAAGGATGGCCTACCGATAGCTTCGTTGCTTGGAGCCGGTTACTCTACCAATCTAGATGCTTCAGATCCGCGAACATCGTCGTCCCAGTCGCTTATAGGCCCGGCACGAGAAGCTGATGTGAGACGCTCGTTGCTCGTTATATATATTCACGGCTTCTACGGCAATGATCAATCATTCAGGTCGTTCCCGGCGCACGTACACGCCCTTCTTACTGAGCTTCTCTCCGATACTCATATTGTTCACTCAAAGATATATCCCCGCTATAAAACTTATAGAGCCATTCACGTTGCGAGAGATAACTTTAGTACCTGGCTTCAGCCACATGAATCTTCCACAACCGATGTCATTCTCGTTGGTCACTCCATGGGAGGGTTGCTGGCCGCCGAGGTCGTTTTATTGGTAAATCTCTCACAGCGAGGTGCCGCTTCGCGATTAAGCTAACTCAGTCCATTCAGCCAAATCGTAAACCGCATCTCCAGCAACCATTCAAGCACCGGATACTGGGCATCTTGTCTCTAGACTCGCCATTTCTCGGTCTACATCCCGGCATTGTGGTCTCCGGTCTATCGAGTCTATTCCAGCCGGCATCAAAGCCGGAAAAGGAGGCCACCGGATCTGAGTCCCAGTCTTCACTTGGAGCAGACAAGTCAACGAGCGACTTGAAGCCGCCGGTCCCTGCTACCACATCTCGCGCGTCTGCAGCATCTCCACCAACCCAGGCGAATGAGCTATATGACCCGCCGTACTTTAACGACGTGCCATTCAGAGAGAAGCCATTCCTGTCAAGGCTGCGACACTTTGCTTCAAAACATAAAGCCGAGGGCATATTTAATGCCCTCGGCAATCACATTGTCTCCCATCTAGAATTTGGTGGCTGCATGGCCGACTACCCTGAACTCTCTGCGCGTTACAAGCAAGTACGTGCTTTGGAAGATGTCGATGAGCTCAGGGCAGTTTCCGAAGGACACCCAGCTGCAGCACACAGGCGTGTAAGATTTGTCAACTACTACACATTGTCACCGGGTCGTCCCAAGCCATCACTAGTAAATGAGTCGGCGGCTGTCACTACATCGCCAGATTCGGACAAGTCTGAAGCAGGTGTCTATGAAACTGGTGAGAGAAGGACAGAAATGAGCACAGATCCCAGCGTTGAGGCTGGAGCAGTGCTGCATACGGATCAAGAAGTGGTCCTAGTAATTTCCGATGAAGAGGATCTGTACTCAGCGGGGGAGCCGAGATCAAAGTCAGATACAAAAGAAGCCGCGGAAAATTTGGGTAAGGACAACGACGAATCTGATAGCGGAAGCCCACAAGACGAAAGCCGCCACAGGTCTATATCGCACCAGGATCCCGTCCCAATATCTGAAGAAGAGTATGCGGGCCTGGCAGCCTGTTCGACAGCCGATGCGCCATCAGACGTGGAAGCTTGGGCGGACTTGGACCTCGCGCCAATCCCACCTGAGCCCCAAGAGCCCGAGTTTCCCGACCTGGCCAGGTACACAGACAAGGGCGCTCGGAAGCAGGCGGAGAGGGAGGCGAGGCGGGCGGCCAAGGCCCACCAGCAGGCCATCAAGGACCGCAACAAGGCGATCCGCGAACGGGAGAAGCTCCTCGAGAAGCGTCGCAAAAAGGCCGCGAAGGAAGCGCAGCAACAGCAACAGCAACAGAAACGACACCACGACGAAGCCGCGCTCGTTCCTGCCGCTGCCGCCCACGCCACCGCAGAGCCTGCTGCCCCGACCACGAGCGGTGAACCGCCGCCTAGGAAGCTGCGCAAGTTTTGCGCGCTCCCGTCTGGTGTGAAGCGCGACCCGACGTGGGTGGACGTGTACATGGCCGACGTGGACGAGGTCGGCGCGCACTGCGGACTCTTCGTGCCAGGAGCGCACTACGACGGGCTCGTGGGCGACGTGGGCAGCCGGGTGGTGTCGTGGGTGCACGAGGACATGTCAACGAGGGCGGCCATGAAGATGTGAAAGTGAGAAAAAGGGATGGCGCCGGGGGATGGAGGTAAGGGGACGGCCTTGCATTTCTTGGCGAGGGAACCGGTGACCACCGCTGGTTTAGAATACCATCCAAATGTTGGCTTGCCAAGACCGATATATTGCATTCCTCTATAGATACATATGTACAATGGGAGATTCACCGCAACGCCGCTAGGTTGCTCGTCTATATATTCAAAAAAAAAAAAAAAAAAAAAAAAAAAAAAAAAAAAAAAAAAAAAAAAAAGAGAAGAAAAAAAAAGAGAAAAGAAAAAGGAAAGTAAAGCCATCCCGTCCATTTGTTTTATGCGCCAACTCCCAATGCTGTGCGTAAATGAATGAGTAAAATGCGCGCTCCCCTCCTTTCCTTGCTTATTTCCAACACGCCTCCTAGTAAAGGTCAAGTTCTCGCAGCCTCGTCCCAAGGCTCTTCCTCTCCCCCGAGACGGAGGCCACGCCCTCGATGATGGCCTCGCCTTCATCTTCCTTCTCGCACCCCCCCATCCGAAACTCCGTCGAGTTGAAGCTGACAACGCCGAGACGCACTAGTGGGTCTGCCGGCTGCCCGTCCTTGGGTGCGCACAAGAGCGCCGTCACTGGTTGCTCCGCCGGTGGCGCTGATGGCGGCTTCGTGTCTGGACGGGACGTCGTGGGACGCCAGTTTCTACTGGTGAGGAGCATGGCCGTGACCGCAAACTCACCATCTGGAATGCTAGCCACCGCGCTCGGATCGGTATCGGCAGGTGTGTGAGAGGAGCGAACGAGTAAGAGAATGGTGTCTCGCGTCGCCTGGTCCAACACATCGGCCGGCTCTGTAACCTGCCACTTGTTCCCCGTTTTGGTCACCTTGATGTCGAAGCAAAACGTCTTGATGCGCAGGAAGGTAATCGGTTCTGCTCGCCGTGAAATGGCTACCCCATCAATCTCCCATGAGACCAGCAGGCCATCCGCAAAGCCCACGGAGATTTCCGTGCGAGGCGGCGCACATAGGCCGTCCGCGACGACTACAGGTAGAGACTGGTCACTCGTCTGAGGTATGCAGAAGGAATGGCCGCTTTGCGAAATAGGCTGGTCCTGTCTGATGCGCCAGGACAGCCAGGTCCAAGACGGAAAGTGGGCAGGCTTGTCCAGATAGCATGGCTCAAGGTCCTTGTTGGCCTTTTGACTCGAAGAAACGATCCTACCAGACCACATCCAGCTCATGGCGACGGCTAGGCGATCCGTCTCGCTTACGACCTTGAGGCCGGTGAACGACTCAGGATCAAAAAGTGGCAGCCCCATAAAAGTATCTACACGAGCCTTGTCTTTGATCGAATACGCCCGTGATAGGCCACGAAAAGCATCCAGGCGATCTTGGGGTCGTGCATGCTCGCGAGTCATATATGTCCCTATGAGACTTCGGATATCCGCACTGCCGATTCCGTCCAAGGGAAAGACTTGTCCAAAAGAGAAACTAGGAGCAAGTCGTAGCGGAATGCTAATGCTCTCATGGCAGTGGAGAGCACCGCATTGAAAGTAAGCCTGCGAGGGCGTCAGGATGAGGCGCCTTCGTGCAAGGAGGCCTTCCTGGAGCGTCCAGGCATCGTTTGCCCATCGAGAGGCAGCAACTTCGACATCCGGACGCAAGAGGGAAGTCGTGAATAGACCCTGCTCATTCTGGAGCGAAAGCTGGTCCTGGTCTCGCGATACGCTTACACCGGGAATGCCATGGGCAATGCCATCGCCGGCTGCGACGATCAGCGTCAAGGCAGAGCGTGCAAACGTTTCGCCGAGCAAATCCAGTTGCTGCCTTCTTTCCAGCTTGTTTTCACGTGGAGGGAGACAGTAGTGATCAATCCACAGATATCGATATCCCAGGGACGAGGTTAGGGAAAGTGAGTCTTGGAATAATGTCGGAATGGTGGTTGGTAATTCGGCGCCCTCGGTATACGGCGCCAGCTCCGAATCCCCGAGTGCATAACTGAGCGTAACATATTCGCAATCTTGCGTCTGGAGATCTGCGCCGAGGACGATTTTGCGATCCTGCACGTCAATGAGCTTTAAAAGCGCCTTGCCCTGGGAAGCAACCTTGGCGGCACAGCGTTCGTCGGTATGATTCTCTTTGCAGTAGTCAATCCAGCAGCGCGGCAGCGCCGGGTCGAGGAGCGCGGGCACAGATCGGCCTCGCAATAGCTCGGATGGCAGCTGGTGTGACGAGGGCTGGCTGGATTGCGTGCCGGTCTCGCTATTCGCGCCGTCCTCGCGAGAAGACTCGAGGTAACCGTCGAGGCCGGTCTCGTCCTTGATGGCGCGTAGGATGTAGCCACGGGGGAGCGACTTGTTCTTGGTAGTGACCTCGAACAGGAGTGCCCTGCCAAGCTCGTGCTTCTGGCTGATGCCGAGTCGCTCGAAGGCGTGCCTGATGCGGAAGTAGGGCGTGAAGGTGCTGGTGGCGGCGAGTTGGCGTGCCCCCGTGTCTGATGATGCATCCGTGGGCTCGGAAAGCGTCGGGCTGTGTGCTTCGTCGGTGCCAGCGCCGGGGATGTGGCCGATCATGGCTTGGAAGAAGGTGCAATACGGGCAGCCGGACTCGTCCTTGAGGGTGTGAGCCAACGGCACCCAGGGTCGCGTGTCGCCTGGCGTCCAACCAAAGAGAATGGGGAATGCAATCGCTGCACAATGCTCGCATATTTGCTGGGCACTGTCGACAGCAATATGGCTTGTGCCATTGCCATGGTGTTCCCCAGCGAGCACCTCGGTCCCTCTTCCATTCTCCGGGCTCCCGTCTCTCGTCTCTTCAAGCAGCGTCCCGAGAAAGATGCGACTGGCACCGGTCCTAGTTGGCTTCTTAGTCGGGATTCCCTTTCTCGGAGTGAGTTGATGATGATCCCGCGCATTCTCCAATCGCGGGCCAGCCATGCCCTTTTGTTTGCCCGAGCCATTCTCACCACCACCACCACGGCCCTGCAGGCGCCGGGGCAAGATCTTGGTAAACTTGATCATATATCTGAACTGAATTGATGTGTCCGGATAGGGGGTGTGATTTTGATATCCTCTCATACACCCCCTTGTCGGCTGACTTCTTCTTCGTATTCCCTTTTTAGTTCCTTTTTATGCCTTGCCGCGAGTCGTTGCGACGGGTCTCTTTTTCCCTCCCGTTGCGGCCCTAGTGATGCCGGTTTGTCGTCCCCTGGTTTCTTGAAAGGGCCGTCCCGTCCTTGCTTGAACAGTCAAAATGTATGCGTCTGTGGCATTTTTGTTATTTATTTTCCGGTGCACCCGCAGTATGTGATGAAGTGAAAAGGGGGGTTCAAGAGGCGTTTGTGTGTTGGGGAAGAAAAAAAAGAGCTCGACTGAGTGGGTGATGTCTACCTTGAAAACTACCTACATACGTACCTGGCAGCAAGTACCTATTATTACTGGTAGGACATTACTAAAATTACAACTTGGTACTAGGTCAGGTACGGAGGAATAAGGTAAAAGTCGTTACCCGTGCCACGCCCCCTCTCTCGTGCCTCTTGAGGCACGAGAGAGGGGGCGTGGCACGGGTAGGACCTCCCTAAAAAGACGCCCACAGTTAGTTACCGGTACTAACCTGTTAAGTGGTACACCAAAGAAGGACACTCACTGCCTGAAAGCCCCTATAATTCCGCCTTGTACCTGCTTTTTTTGTACCCATCTTCTTCTCCCCGCATGGCAGCTCTCACTCCCGCCCTGCTTTTTTATTATTCGTCTTCATCGATCATTGACGAGTCTTGGCAAGGCGCGCGAGTAATAACAGCGCGGAATATACGATGGCCATGTTTGTATTTTGCTGCAGGTCCGATACATTGCATTGTTAGTTGCAATAGAAACTTTTCCCAGTGCGCGCGAGAATCAGGGTCCAAAGTCTCAACTAAAAAAAGAGTTGCTGTCCATTCAGAAACCGTTGTCTGACCTTTGCTTTCCCCACCCCTCCTCCTCCTCCTCCTCCTCCTCCTCCTCCCTTCCACCCTCCCTCCTCCTCTCTCAGGTACGACGCCGTGTTTAAGCCATGTACCAGTGTATTATCAACAAAAATCTGAAACTATTTGATAATCAGGACTGATACGTACTTACCTGCCCTCTTCCCCTTCCTGCTTGGCCAGCGCAAGACCAAACCGCTTGCCAAATATACTTCGTCATTGGTGCGCAGCTCGCTCAACACCCATCGCATTACCCCTCGCCAAGACTTCCTCTCCCCTTCTCAATAACGCTTGCTTGCGTCCATTCGGTCACCTATTCCATCATAAGACGCGCTCTGTCGCGAATGGCTAGACCGCGAGATTTTCGGGCCTTCCGAGGTTTACATCGCTTCAACTCACAATCACCACCACCACCACCACAAAAGTCCAGCCCTAGTGACCGACCCATTCCCTCCAGTTCACGCCGTACTCAAACATGGTCATGTCAAATTATCCTGGCACACTCTTTTTTCTTTTTCCAACAAGGTAGCAAAGTATATACTGCGCATCTAGAAATGCGCCCTTGCAAGACGCAGGTCACCCTTACTTAGGCTAGCGCCAGAGTAAAGTCGTCGCGAATGACGCCCACCACACCAAGGCTTGCCTCTCCCCCAGAAACACAAGGACCTTTGACGCAAATCTAGCACGCGCACATCAGTTAGCAAACAAGGTCCAAATCAGGATTTGGCTTCCGTAGATAACCGTTTCGTAAAGAGGGGGGGGCTTACCTCGCCCGCGGGCTGGTCATCCGTCGTCTTATAGCTACCCGAATCCTTCAGTATCACCTCGACGCTACTCGTCGGCGCGCCAAAGTGTCCCTTCTCATCGCCCACTTCGGCGCGGTAATCGTAAAACGCCGTCTGCGCGACCGCGCCTGCCACCTTGGCCGCCGCGAGCGCATACACGACCCTCGCGCCCGTCAGCACGCGCAGGTCCGTCAGGGCCGCCGGCGATAAGCCCGGTGTCTGCTGGCTGCCCGCGCGATCCGTCGTGTAGATCAGGCGCAGCGCGCCCGGCGCGTTGCCCAACACAGGTCTTGCCGCCGACGCAAACGCAGACAGTGCATGGTTGGCTCCGGCCATGATCCCTTCGTTGACCAGTGTGCGACGAGAGAGCGCGTGCGCCAGAGTGCCCAGCGGCGACGGGAGCTTGGCCATCGCGCGCGCCCGTGTCTGCAAAAGGGCGGCTGAGTCGGCCACGACGACGGTCGGCGCGATGCCCTGCGTAGCCACCGTCAGGTCGATTGCGCGCGCGCCGGCAGCCGAGTTCAGCGCGACAGAGGCGTTCGAGTACAGCGCGGCGAGTGTGAGCACGAGTGTGTGGGCGCCGGTCAGTGCCGAGGCGGGTAGGAAGAGGTCAGCGTTGGTGAGCCGTGCCTTGGTCGGGATGGCGGCGAGCTGGCCCGCGACGCCAGCAATGAGGTTGGCCTGCGTGAAGCGCACCATCTCCTGCTGCTGGTCGTTGGGCTTGCCGCTTTGCCAAAACGTGACGACGTCACCCACCGCCGAAGTGGTCTCCGAATCCGCAGCCGGCGCGGCAGCAAGCTCGCAGCCCGCACCAGCAGGCGCGTCACGCACAATGTCTTGCCACGTGGCGACGCTGACGCTGCCACCGATGCCCTCCGGCACCTCGTTCCAGTCCATGTGGGCGCTGCCGCGATCCACAACCCAAATGAGCTGGCGCAGTCCCGGGTAGGATTTGACGACGGCATCGAGGGGGAACTCTCCCGTCGCTGTAATGACGGTATCGACAGCGGCGCGGCGCAGCATCGACACAAGCCGCTCTTCGGGCACGTCAAACGGGATCAGCACAGCCGTCAAGTTCTTGCTGAAGGCGCAGGCGAACAGCGCAGCAAGCAGCTCCATCGAGTTGGGCAAGTAGATGGCGACGCGGATGCCGCCTTGTTCAGTGATGTGCTGGCCGATGAGGTTGATCTGCCTTGTCACGTCGTCTGTGCGCGTGCAAGTTAGTAACCAGGCACTCCATCAGACCTCGGTCAAGTCTCGGGGGGCGATGTCGATGTCTTACCAAGGTTGTGCTCTTGGACATTCTGCGAGCCATGCACCGTCAGGAGTTTGCCCTTGGCGCCCGCGTCGCCGCCCTGGACGACCCTGCGCCAGATGTCAGCGAGATCGCCGTCACGGCCGCGCGACCACTTCGCGGCGCCGGGTGGCTTGACGTTTAGCCCTGAGTTGAGCGGCATGCCATGCGGTGCAAGTGGCGATCGGTACACGGCACTCTCCCCCTCCTGGCGGACCGCTGAGGGCGTCGACTGGCGCGCCAGCAGGAGAGGGTGCACGTCGGGATCGGCGGCGCGCAGGATGCGGTAGCCGAGGACAACTACGAGCACCGTGACCAGGCCCGTCGAATAGCCGTTCCACTGGCCAAAGAGGCCGGTGAGGGCGGCATCGAGGGTCTCGAGGAGATTGCTCATTCTGTCGTGTAGCCCGCGTACGTGGAAGGCGTGGGATGCTCCGTCGAGTTTCGTCGAGCTTCGTCGAGCTTCGTCAAGTTTGTCGAGTATGGGTCGATCGTGGAGTGGAAAAGGCCGAAATGTAACAAGACGCGTGCGCTGTCTAGGCACGGCGTATTGTCGGTCGAAGATGGAATGAATTAGTAGTGTGTCGTGGGAGGAGATTCCGAAGAGAGGGGAAAGGATGCGAGGCGAGACAGACAAGCTGTGGCGGGAAAAGAGGTAGTGTTACCACTACATCAGTCAGCTAACAAGTAAGTGCAAGCGTCAACTAAGCAGGTAGCTTGCGTATTATTAGTACCTACCTAGCGGCGGCTGCGGCGGCGGGCGCTGGGGTTCATCCCCTCGGACATTATACTAAGATACTAAGGTAGTGCCACTCACCGAAACTACAGGACTGTTAATAGCTACAAATAAGAGCCACACGGGGCGATCCGCCCCCAGCCCACTGGGCAGCCTTTGTCGAGGTACCGATACACACTACCTACAATCAATCAATCAGACGTGATCAAATGGCGTTCAAACCTGCCTGTTGCCTCTCTACCTGCTCAGAATACCCGGGCCCCGTGCCATTAATATACATAGCCTGCTACTCAAGCCACGCATGCAAACACCATCCACATCATCACGCAAACATTGGAACATGCACCACGTCCAATATTAAGTGAAGGCATCTCCATGTGCAAGTACAAAACATTCGAATTTTTTTAACCCTGGACTGCTCAGTCCACCCTGGTTGTCTGTCTATCACGGGGGCATAGCCCATGTACAAAGAGTCTCATGTACATACGTTCGGCCTCCTCCATCAAGAGGCCTTTCCTTGCCTTGGCAATCCATTCGTTCCCTTTGTATCTCGGCCAAGTCAAAAACCTTTTATGCCCCATGTCCTCATGACTGTCTGTCAAAGAGCAATGCTGCACATTACCATGCCATCCCAACCGAAATCCATCGAACTCTTGCCGTCGAGATGTCCTCCTTGATGCTCTTTGATATTGAAACACAGAAAACCAATATGTTGACCGCTCCAGTCTAATGCTCATCGCTCTGTAAAAAAACATAAAAATCCTTTTCCACGGCCCCCTTTCTTGTGCCGTGGTCGAGCGTCAAGCACATGCTGACCGGAAGAAAACCGAGTAATCCACTTTTGTCTATAAAGCACGACGAGAACATGACCTCTCGCATGAAAATGAGGAAATCAAAAAACCATATTTCCTCGGGGGTATTTCCCAACGTAGAAAGCAAAAAATAAGCAAATCGTAGTGCCGCGAAATATGAATCCGGTCTGTCCCTGCCAGATTCTCTCGCACCACGCTCTGCCGGCGTGTCCTTGTTCAAATTCCTCACGTCTCCGTCTATGGGTATCAAGTGAGGAGGAAGTTGAAACCAAACAAATGCAATCTATCACACGCGTGTTGTGAAATGCCCCGGGACCATAGCCCGAGCGCTGTCAAGGAGTGAAACAGTGCCACCCGAAAACGCAGGTCATGATGCCGCCGTGTCGCCAGAAATATCAATGCAATAGCGTCCAAAGGGTCGTAAAAGTAAAACAGGTCGCGTAAAAAAGAAGTCGACACAGAATAAATATCAAACCAGACTGCTGCTGTGTTGCGTCAGCACAGTCCGAACAAGCAAGTGACAGAAAAACTGTCGAGTGGAGAAGCTGCAAGGCTTCTCTGACCACAGTTACCCGTTTGGGAGCCTGATGGCATCAAAATGGTCATGGCATAAATTACCACCAGGACTGGTTGCCGCCAGGGCCGCTAGGGTTGCCGTATCCGCCGCCGCCGTAGCCGCCACCACCATAGTTGTTGCTACCCCCGTAGCCACCGCCGCCGTAGCCGCCCTGACCGCCGCCGAAGCTGCCGCCGCCCTGGTTACCTCCGAAGCTGCCGCCAGCACCGCCGCCGCCGCCACCAAACTTGCGGTAGTCACGGTTGGAAGCACCACGACCGCCGCCGCCGCCGCCGCCGCCGCGAGAACGACCGCCACGACCGCCACCAAAGGACGACTCGCGGGCAATAGCCTCGAGGAAGGAGGGCACCTCTTGGTTGGCCTCCTTGAGGAGCTCCATGAGCTCACGGACAACACCACGGTTTCCACGGTTGAAGAAGGCAGTCGCAATACCAGTATTGCCAGCACGGCCGGTACGACCGATTCGGTGAACGTAGTCGTCAATGTCCGTGGGCAGATCATAGTTGATAACATGAGTGACATTGGGAATATCGAGACCACGGGCGGCAACTGCGGTAGCGACCATGATGGGGCAGCGGCCGTTACGGAAGAACTCGAGGGCACGCTCACGCTCACGCTGGGTGCGGTCGCCGTGGATAGAGGTGGCAGGGAAGCTCTGGTTGATGAGAAAGTCGGAGAGCGAATCGGCCATGCGCTTGGTCTCAACGAAGATGAGGGTCAGACCACCAGCATGGGTGTGGAGAATATCGAGGAGAACGGAGCGCTTGTCGACATCCTCAACGTACTCGACCTTTTGAGTGATGTTCTCCGAGGTGGAACCAACGCGACCAACGGAAAGGAAGACGTAGTCCTTGAGGAAATCGCGGGCGAGCATCTGGATATCACGGGGGAAGGTGGCCGAGAACATGAGAGTCTGGCGGTCGTTGACAGCGGGCATATCCTCACCCTCGACAATGCGGCGAATCTGGGGCTCGAAACCCATGTCCAGCATGCGATCAGCCTCATCCAGAACAAGATACTTAATGTTGCACAGAGAGATACGGCCACGCTCAATGAGATCGACAAGACGACCAGGGGTGGCGACGAGCAGATCGCAGCCGCGCTCAATTTGACGGAGTTGGGAGCCAATATCGGCACCACCATAGACGACGCAGGGACGAACCCAAGAGCGGTATGCGAACTTGCGAGCCTCGTCATAAATCTGAGACACTAGCTCTCGAGTGGGAGCCAGGATAAGGGCAGTGGGATAGGCCTTGCGCTGGCGGCCGAACTGACCGGGAGCATTTCCGGGGATGGCAGAAGGCCCGTTGAGGAAGGACTGGGCAAGAATGGGGAAAAGGAAACCACCAGTCTTGCCGGAACCAGTCTGGGCGCAAGCCATTAGATCACGACCACCCATGACAATGGGGATGGAGTACTTCTGGACAGGGGTGGGAATCTTATAGCGGGCAAGCTCGATGTTGCGGCACAAATGCTCGTCCAGAGGGGGGGAGGTGAATTGGTGGACAGGCTCCGGGACGTCATGGCCCGAGGCCTCGACAGGAATATCGTCGTACTTCTCGAAGTTGATACCAGTGTGCTGCTTGGAAGGGTCATCGGCAGTACCAAAGAGCTCTCGCTCGACGCGGGGGTTGGCAGGGCCTGGGATGTGCTTTCCATCGCGCCACTGGCCATCACCGGAGCCACGGGTGGCATAACCACCTCCGTGGCCGCCGTGGCCGCCCTCATGGCCGCCGCCGCCACCGCCAGAGTAACCACCACGGCCACCCCAGCCGCCACGTCGGTTGTTACCCTGGTAGCCGCCGCCTTCGCCGCCGTAGTTTCTACCACCGCCATAGCCGCCCTGGTTTCTATTGATGGTTAGTGAATGCGGGCGGTATAAGGTGGATTGTAGTGGCTCAACGTACCCAGACCAGGAGCCGCCGCCGTTAGTGGCAGCAGGAGCGGGAGGAGCGCCGTTTGCTGCCGCAGCAGGGGGGGGGGCAGCGCTGGGGGCAGCGCTGGGGGCAGCACGACCGCGAAGATGAGGAGGGATGTAGGAGCGCTGCTGGGCAGCAGACTGCTGGCTATCAGCAATGCTGAGGCCGTTCATGTTGAGTTGGTCTGCCATATTCCGTCAGGTATAGGATCGGCCAGGAGTTTGTCGATGGGTCGGATCGGGTTTCAAATTGACGTCGGATAGAAATCAGACTGTATTACCCTCGTGATTTCAAAGAGAGTAATTAGAGGAAGTATTGCCAACAGAAGAGACAGGCAAGAGATGTAAAAAGGATTCGCAAGGGAAAGAAAACGGAAGTCGTGTCGCCCCGTTCAGTGTCCCGCGTCAAAAGTTGATTATTCAGAGCAGCACTCTTAGGAATAAGTACCAGCTGCTTTCCTCAAAAGAACACAATATCTTCAAAGGAGAGACCAAAGAAAACCGGGAATGTTGAGGAAGGAAAAGACAATGATGAGAGGAGAGAAGATGTTTTTTCAATTTGGGAGGGGGGTGAAAGGTGAAGAAGGGGTTTGGGTTTTGTGTGAGAAGAAAAGGGACGGGCAAGTCAAGTTTATTATGGAGGCAAAAAGAATGGGCCGGGGCGAGGAAAAAAAATCTCGGGGCCAGGCGCGTCCAAAAGTAGTTTAGCGGGGGCGCCAGGAGGCAAGGCAACGCCAGGCCAGTGGGAGAAGTTGAGGTACTTTGGTACTTGTAATTTTTGCTGCCAGAAATGAAAGAGAGAGGCAGACAAAAGGCCTAAAAAAAGTTTTAGTGGGGCTCAGCCAGCGAGGCGCTTGGCCGGTCCGGTCATTTAGCCGGCGATCAGGACTTACCCGGTAGTTGTTAGAATATTACCTGTATGTGGTTGGATTATGATGATGTCAAGTTGGGGGAGGGGAACTGACAGAGACAAGCAGATGATGTGGCTTGTGCTTCCGCTTGGTGCACTCCGTAGGGTGAAAAACCTCACGGCTGGGTATGAAAATACCGAAAAATTCAACACCGAAAAAGAAGGCCAAAAAAAATGTAGAAGAAAATAGCGTCGAGAACAAAGAAACAAGATGATGTATTCAGAAGAAAAACATGCACAACCCTCACAGAATCCCCCCCCCCCTAACAAGTACCAGAATATTTACTACCCATTAATACGCGATTTCTAATCTTAGCCTTGTGCACCCGTCACCCCAGATTCTCACCTCTCAGCTCAGCCCGTGGTGCGGCATGCTGTGTGATAAAAAGTCACCGTCCAAGCTACCTCGATCGTTTGTGCGATGCATTACATGTCATGGCATAAATGCGCAGTAATAGAGCTACACAAGAAAAGGCCCCCCAAAAAACACAATTGCCGTCCAAGGAGAGAGCGCCCATAAACTGTGTTTCAAGAAAACTCCCTGCCATGAGGACTGTGACACTCACTACGGTGACACACGGCTCAACGTTGTTGAAGGTAGCACAAGCTTCCGGATAAAGATTTTGCACGACATTGGCATGGCAGACTTACTCACGAGGCGCACTTTCTCCGTCGCTCTTCATATCTCTACCCATGACTAGCATTCCGTTCACCACAGCCGGGTCTTGAGGGGAGGGAAGAGAGGAAATAGACAGAAAAGAAACCGCCATAGAGATGGTAAAAGGAGTGGTGAAAAGCCACTGTAGAAAAACCTCACTTATTAAGAGCACAAGGGTCATGTGACGGTCACAAGATTGCGCTGTGCTCTGTATGGGGAGGTCGTGCCCACCGAGGACATCTAAACATCCCAGAAACGAGGAGAACATTGGGTTCTCCAATGCCCCTAGGGCACGTCTTGCTGAGATATATACTACTGACCGATGCTCTACGGTATCGCATTTCTTACGAGCCTGGGCGACTAGAGTTTAGCTTTGGGGCTACGTTGTGGTTTTTCTTACCCCCCTTCCGATAGCCGCACACTGTCGCAGATCTGATGCTCTGGGAAGAATCGCAGAGCAAGCCTTAGCCAAGCGCGCGAGGGCTCCAAGAAATTTGAGCCACCATTCTTGAGGGAGTGGGAATATGATTCTGAGATGGTGCCGATGCCGTTGAGCGCTGGCTGTCCAAGTCGTTCTTGGGGAGCTGATAACCTTAATATTCTCACAGCGCACTGGGGCAGGAAGTGTGACTCCTGCCAATTCATCACATAAAAGCGCACCCCACTGATCCTCGAGGGCAACACAACGACGTTACCTTGCAGAAGGTAGGCATTCTCGAGGTTGTTTCGTGAGCCGTATCTTGTTGGTTCTTCGACCCCTCCACGCCGAGTTGGGTTCGTGGCCTTGGACGTTTATATTAACAGCGCCAGGGCTGCTTCTCGGTATTCCTTTTTCTTGCCCGGGAAGATGAAGCTGGCGCATAGATAAATTCGTATTTGGGGTACCGTGATCTTGGCAACTATCAGCCCTCGGGGGCAAGTAGAAGAAGGCTGCTCAATAAGTCTTGGCCAACGTCCCTTCTCTGTTGTATAGATGGGGACCGCTCTTGAGCAACTCGCCTGGATTAGATACACCACGTGCCCCGACATGTTTCGCTGGCGCAAGGTCACGTCGTTGTAGCGCCCTCGAGGATCAGTGCGGCGCGCTCGAACTCGTACTTGAAGTTTGGGATGCTGAGTGAAAAGCGAGTGCTGGGCTGACCTGCAAACGAGGGGATGATTGCGGCGACTGCGGACGAGGTAGCGCGCAGAAACAACGCGTTTGAAGGGCTGCGGCGAGCTTCCTTTCGGTTTTGTAGAGACGACGCAGCGCTTGCGTTAGATGGTGTCGATAGGTGTAAAGAGCATTATCCGTGTCCGGCAGATGTGGTGGCATGGCGGGGTGGGATAATGGGCCTGAACACATCCTGATACCCATGTTCAGTGCTCCTGCAAGTACGCAAATGCACGCTGCATCAAGTCGTGTTGATTTCCAGGCCTTATTTCTCCTTATGCAAAGCACGCGTTATCAAACTTCTGGCGTCCCGACGAAGAAGGTCGTTAGCATGTCTAGATTCGGCGTTGGGATCCCTTCCCGGAATTGGTCAGCAATATGCCCATCGTCGTCCGGTCGTGTGCCGTTGCTGCGTGATCGGAGGGCAACGGAGGGCGGGCCGTCGCAGCTGGCTAGCCCGGCCGCCGTTTACATGGGCCCGTCTTTGGCCAGCAAGGACTATGTTTGGCGAGGGCGTGACAATCATCATGGTCATTATATTGTCGAGGAATCATAGACAGTGTGGTGGTGGTACGATTGCTGCTGGTGTGTGCCGTCTTGGCCAGCGGTTGCATCTGGTGGTGTGGTCGGCGTTGAAAAGAAGAGACATGCTGAACATGAGGGTAGGTCATAGCGGCACTGGGTTCTGCCGAGCCAATAGGCTATGATGAGAATGATAATCACGCGCTAACCAGAGCGCGGCATAGCATGATCGTCGGGATGTGTAGGTAGTTGCGGAAGTGGTTGTCAGAGTGAAAATTAACGGAGGTGTGCCGTTGGCCAAGCTTTGTTATTACACACACTTCAATCACTCACTTTGACTTGCATTGCCGATTGTGAATTACGTAGACACTAACTACGTAATCACCTAAATAGGAATAGAGCCGAATGTCTGATTTATCTGACCCATCAGAGGTCATAGCGAAGATCTGGCAATAACCTTCAAGGCATCACGGGCACTTGGTTTCCCATGAACTTTGTCCAGCAAAAAACACGTGTATACCCACTACTGACGCTATTCATAACCTGGCATTAGCGCGGCAATGCAGATTTCAAAATCGGCAATGCAAAAAGCAGGCCTCCCGCAGTCGAAGCGATTCTTTGCGGGAGCCTGTTGCTCATGAACTACCGACGTTACGTGGCAATTCCAGCCCCATATATTCCCTACGTGGAACCGCGAATTCCGATACCACTCCCACTCCCGTTCTTCTTTTCCTTTTCGTTTTGCGACAGTGGACAATGAGACGCGAGCTTGACGCGGTCGGCAGTGCGGCGTGTTGGACTCGGAAACTCGGTAACTCGGTCGAGGAGCAATGTCG
The DNA here is from genome assembly GCA_002968875.1 of Cordyceps cicadae. Taxonomy (NCBI): domain Eukaryota; kingdom Fungi; phylum Ascomycota; class Sordariomycetes; order Hypocreales; family Cordycipitaceae; genus Cordyceps; species Cordyceps cicadae. The sequence goes on along the minus strand of MWMN01000004.1, from coordinate 606,642 downwards.
AGGTTCAGATACAATAGCTTGCCTGGTAATCATGTCGAAAACGAGGGCTGCAAGAAAATTACAAGTGTAGGCGCGGCAGTTGACAGCCTAACTAGTGGGGAGTAGGCACTTTTGAGGGTGGCAGAAGTGCCTCCCGGGGTCAAAGACAGGCCTTGAATAAGCCGCCGACTTGGCCCTGCTTATTCTGCAAAGTAAGTAAAGAAGAACCCTCTGTTGTTATACAGCTGTCGAAGAATTATAGAGTACGTCTAATTCTTTTTATCAACAGTCACGACTTCTTTTCAAAATTGAAGCATTGCCATTTGCAAGTAAGCGCTACCTACAGAGGGAGGCCCCCACAGAGGGCTTTTTATAAGCTACAACAAGCTTAACTGTGATGCAATTGTTATGAAAGGGAGAACTTGGTCTATTCATCATTCTGGTGTCCTGGAGGGGCCCCTTTTATGTGCCTGTGCACGTGTGTGCACGTGACATTAACAACACTCACTCATCACCAGACTCTCGGCGTTTGCTTCGGAAGCTGTTTGGCTTGTTGTTGGGAATCAAATCATGCGCATATTGGGTATGTGGTACCAAAATCAAACCTCCTCGGGCTCGTGGGCGCCGTCATGGACACTGGACAGGCTCTGCAGGGCCAATTTGGGCTGATCTGAGGCGAGAGCTCTGCATGGCCAACTAGTGATGATCAGAGATGAGACTTGTCCTGAAGCCGACCCCGGTTTCGTCGCTTCCCGCTCCATCTCGACCGCGAGAGTAATCCCTTGATTTGCCGAAAATCTAGAGAAACATGGCAAATGATGATATCTGCAAACTCATGCCGATGGTCCGCCTTTAATAAGTGGCTCTAGATCCGCTGAGCCCGCGCTCCTCTCGCCCTGTTGGTCTTGTCGCGCGCCTTCCTTGACGGATTACACGGAGGCCAAGTCGTAATTTTCCTGAGTCGCTGCGCCTGACGAAGACCTGGTCGTGCTCGTATTGACCCCGGCTTGTTGTCACTGCTGGGTCGAGCCTCGCCGCCTTGCTTGGCTGACTTGTCGGCATGCCTTCTGGGCTCATGCTTGGGACGCACCACGAAGAAAGACTGACCTGATTCATGAAAGAGCGTGAGATGGCACGATGCCCTTGGCTTTTCAAAGCGCTAGTACGGCCCTCGACGAGTTCATTCGGGCAAGGACGAGAATATATAAAGAGGCTGCTCGACATCCTCCTGAGCAGCCCATAATCGGCAGAAAGAGCAGCAGAAACACTTCTACAACACAAGAAGCATATTCCTTTGCAAGAACATATCAACCTCCCCTGTCGAAATCATGTTCATCCACAACGCCTGTCTTGCGCTTGTTGGCACGGCCGCGGCCGTCCAAGCGCTCCCTAGCGACCCAATCCACGCCGGTATGGGCCCCTTTCTCTATTTTTGAAAATGAAGACTCTCGGAACAACTGCTAAAACACTGCCAGACTTTGCGCGTGCTGCGGAGCCGTTTGGCTTCGTGGAGAAGGGGAGGCAGCTCTGCTCGGGCACGGATGCTGACGGGAAGACGAGGTACGACGTGTCGCAGAAGACCTGCAACATGGCGGTCTACGAGTGCGCCGGCAAGATCCACACCATCCCCAACATCAACCGCCATACCAAGGCCCAGACTATCTGGGACTTTATCGTGTCCTGCGTCGACAAAGAGCTCGTGTCGAGCGAGGCCTGGGCGTAGATCTAAGCGCGTACCTGATCTCTTGCTGAGGGTGAAATGGTACAGGGCATGGGCAGTTGGGTGTTGGTTGTACCAAGATGCGACGAGCTACCCATCAACTGGTTGCAGGGAGTTGTGTGTTGTGTTTAGCCACCAAGCAGTTGTGCTCAGGTTATCGCTCGTCAATACCTTCCATCCAACAAAGGATACATTTTTAAAGAAGAAGCATCATTTTATTTCTTGGATTATTTTAAATCTTCAAATTTCGTGTGTTGTGCTATTCAAATGGAGCTTATCGCACGATCGACGACCAATCCCGTGTGTTAGTTGTAAATCTTGCTGCCCGACTGTCTACGCATTGCTTCCTAACGCAATGACTCCGTCAATGGGAGTAAACTGATTATGAAATAATTTGAAAACAGCATAGGATGGTGTCTGATGATGCAATTTGCGCGCATGCCATTAAACTGCATTCAGTTGACCATCAAGTGTGGTTGTTGGTCGGCTCATGATTCCCTCGTCTGCCGTTCGCCGAGCTCGTCCTGTCTTTTGTCGGATTCACATCACTAACCAAGCCAGACCCAAGACGCCAGCTCTCTCCCCGTCGAAGCAAACAAACACCATGAGCAGTCCTGGCCGATGAAACAATCCGTTGCTAGCTAGCGCAGACGATGACCCGGCACCTCCGCGTTCCGCGCGCTAGTGATGCGAAGCAAGTAGTTCACGCGGGAACCCTTTGATGCCGCGGCCCAGGTGAAGGAGCAGGCTTTTCTTTTTTTTTTTACTTTGCCCTTGACTCTACACAAGAGGACAAGACTTGAAATCCCCGCCGCTTCGCCTTCCGCGCAGACGTGGCCCCGAGGGTTGCCCATCACGATGCTCTGCTCCAACCGCGCCGAAGCCTTTGTACGTCTCAGCCAACCTAACCCCCCCTTCCCCCGTTGTCGCAAAGTCAAGAAGCCCACCAAGCTAACCTCCCTTCCTCCCCGCCCTCCCAGAGCGCGCATTCCTCCCTGTCCCCGCCGATCCCAACCTCGTGCTTCGTCGACGTCGTCCTGGTGCCGCTGCCCGTCTGGGTCGCGCTCCTCGCCGCGCTCCTCGCGCCCTCCCGGCGGCGCCCCGAGCCTCCGCGCTTCTCTTCGCGGGCTGGCCCGTGGCCGCACCGCGTCGCCGCCGGCGCCTACTACGCGCTCATCCTCTGCAACGCCCTGATGCAGACGCTCGAGGTCGTGTGGCTGGCGCTGATCCGCTTCGGCGTCGGGCTGCTGCCGCTCGCCTACGTCGGCCTACTCCTCGGCGCCGCGCTGCACCGGTCCCGCGGACTGGCGGGCCGGGTCCCCGCGTGGCCGCTCGTTAACATGGCGGTCTGGCTCGGCGGCGGCGCCGTGGCCGTGGTCAAGGCGGTCGGCCTGGGCAGGGAGGGCGACCCGCGCAGGGGTTCAAAGTACCCGATGAGTGATCAGGTCCTCGACGTTGCGGTCATGGCCGGGGTGTACGGGGTGATTGCCGCGCTCGAGCTGGTGACGTGGCTGTGGCGGCGGCAAGATCGCACGTCGCACAAGTGAGAGTGAGAGTGAGAGAGAGAGAGTCACACGACTGAGATGCTTGTAACAGGAAAAAGAATAATTCTCATACAAATGCAATGACAAGTGCTCCCATCAGTGGCGATGCCGTCTATCTCTATATGTAGTTACGTATGTACAAGTCTATTCCCTTGTCCCCTCATTTGCGCTCGCGCGGCTTGACCGGCGTGATGAAGCGCCGCCTCCCATGCCCATCGTGCTCGCCATGGTCATCAGCCAGGATGGCCGGCGGCGGGAGGTCGTAGCCCATGCTGTCCACGTACTCGATGATGCTGTCCAGGTCGCGGCACTTGTGGTGCGTGTTGAAGTCGGCCTTGCGGTCAAACTCCGGGTCGTCGTAGTGCTCGTTGAGCACGGGCGTGATGTCGGCGTAGCACATGAGCGACAGCCGCAGCGCCTCGATGCAGTGGTCGACGTGCATGCGGCCGAGCACGGGGTTGTCCCAGAGAAAGTCGGGGTACAGGTCGCCCCAGTCCTTGGAGAACTGCTGGATGGGCCAGCTGTGTTGGCGGATGAGGTTCTGCAGGGGCAAAGGTTAGTGCGACGTTGCGGGTGGCGGGTGGCGTCGTCGTGCGTTCATACAAGACAATGGAGCTGGTGAAACACTTCAGCAATAGCTCCGTAGGTAGGCTCCGCGGGGTCACTGCCGATGACTTCGTAGTATAGATCTGGGTTGCTCCTGTTCAGTGCGTAGATGCCTTCTCTGCTAACGGGCATGGCGTGGTCTATATCAGACGTCTTGAGTTAGAGTTGGCATCGAAAAGGGAGCCACACAGCAGAGCACATACGGTACCACAGTGAGTTCCAGGCCGTCTCCCGTTCGAGAGTTGGGGGTCCTCTGTATATCGACGAGTGGTTGAAATAGTTGACCATGTCGCCCTCGGTGTGTTTGACCGCTGGCCATAGCGAAGCTGCAGGAGAAGGCAGAAAGGTTAGCGAGTGTCGATGAGAATTTCATAGAAAGCGAGGGAGCCGCAATTCCCGTCTCTCATCCCACGTACACCACGGAGATAGCATCTTATCACACTCGAGCATCGATGGCCGCCGCACCACCGCGGCGCATATGAGCGCAAACAGCGAGACGACGAGAGTCACGACGCCCGCGTACATGAAGCGCCTCGCACGCCGCTCGAGTTTCTCCGCCGCCTGGAGGCGCAGGATGGACGCGAACTGTTCATCGCCGGTGCCGCCCGCGTCTCCGTCGTGGTGGATGAGCGGCTCGTACTTGGGGGACCCCTTGGCCTTGGCCATGGCTGTGTCGTCGTTGCGGGCCGGGCCGCCGAGTCGGGGGGTTATCTTGCCCTCAGTGGATGGAGGCGTGCTGGTATTCTTGAGCGCCGAAGCTTTTTGGGCGTTGAGTTATCGTCGTCGTCTTTGTCGTCTTTGTCGTCGTCGTCGTCGTCGTCGTTTTAGGCGTGACCGTTTTGCTTATGGTGCCATCATTCTGCGACGACGTTGACTCGAGTTATAATTAGCTGGGCTTGGTAATATAGTGCGAGAGCGGCATAATCGCACTGTGCAGGCGTCGCTAAATTCGCACTAGCTCCACCCTGCAATTCATGACAGCATGGTATCTGGTGTCAATAACCCCAAAGATTGGGGGTTGTAAAAGGAAATAATTCAGGTATTCACAGTCCTTTCTTTCTTTATTTCTTCCTCTTTCTTCTTTTTCTTCCTTTTTTCTTCCTTCCTTTTTTTTTTTTTTTTTGCTTTTTTTTTTTTAATAATTTGGGAGAGTCTATCTTGTTCGCTGCCTAGGTGTCTTGATCGATCGGCTGGCACAAGTCATGCGCATATGAGAGAGCGCACGGATTCATCTGCAATGACAAGACACCTCTGGAGACTATCGTGCGAGTGCGAGTACATTACTGAATTCAATTTTCCTTGGGATAAAAAAACAGGCAAAATCTCGGTCGAATTGTCGGGGAAGATCCCGGCTCGTCGTTCCCCCGCTGCGTAACCGGCAGCCATGTTTCGGACGACGCCGGGCGCAAGACCCGGTTCCGGTACTACCTTTGTGCCACACCAGAGGTGTCTCGCAATATTGGCTTCGGCGCTTCCTTGGAGTCCCACTCATCAGCAGAACCCCCAGACCGGGATTTTGCCCCGGTTGAATCGATCGGGGAGCTCTGGGCACCTAAGTCCGTGGCGAATAAGCCCGCCGTGGTCAGTCGGTTACTTGTGCTAACTCCGAGGCTGGATCCCATCCCACATGCGGAGATATCAGATACGGCGTGAATTGACACGTCGTAAGAATATGCTTAGTAGAGCTAGGACTCTAGTTTTGATCATGCATCAAGAGTCAAGAGATGGCGTCAACAGGAGCCTACCGTGGGGTAACTGGTACAAGTTGCTCATCCCCGCTGCTTCACCTGTTAGCAACCTGCATTAACGCCGAGGAATAGCGCGACATTACCGCTAATACCGTGATCTTGAGTTTTTCTGTGTAGAGGATACTGACAAAGCGTCTATATAAAACTAGCGCTATACTAAATTTAGTAAGGATTTATATATAAATCCTAGTAACGTTTTTATAACTTTTTAACACCCCTATAGGCTATATACTACACTAGTAGGGGCCTTTAGACCTACCCTATATAGTAATAATTAGTGTTTTCTACTATTTTTTTTTAAGTATCTAGTTAATATCCTATATATAATATAAATCTAGTAACTTAGAGGATCCTTTATTAATAGGCGAGAGAACCTACTAATAATAAGCCTTATTAAAGAGCCCTAGCTAGTTACTACTATTAATAATAATACTAAGGCTTTATTAGATAATAAATTTAAAGGTAGTAAATATAAAGATAATAATAATAATAATAATAATAATAATAATAATAATAATAATAATAAGCCTTACCCTCTACACTATTATAGAGGCCTTAAGGCTATTAAATTAATATATAATAAGCTCTTTAAAAGGCTCTCTAATAGGGTGTTTTTTAACCTCTTCTATATACTAAAGAGTACCTTTATCCTACTTACTAATTAGCTAGAAAATAATACTTTAGCTAGTACCTTATAGTACCTTTCTCTTAAGTTTAAATTAATAGTATTTCTATAGATTTATACCTTTATAGTGCCTTAAAAGGAGGCTACTAGTAGGTTTAGAGTTAGCTAATTATATATATTAGGTATTATATATAAGCTACTTAAGCTAATAGTATAGTTATATACTAAATTTATTAGGCTTCTAGATAATAATGATTTACTACTAAATAATATTAAATTAGTACTAAAATTTAGTACCTTTAATAGTATAATAAGGATAATTAATAGTATTTATATTTATACCTATATCCTTTAAAAGATAAGCTAGTAATAGTATAACTACTAAAGAAACGTTATTTAAAATATATTTACTATAGTAACCTTAAGAGGTTATTTTACCTTTATTTTACTTAGGGCTAAAGGCTTTATAACTAACTTAATACTATTACTAAAAGCTATTATTAATAGCTTTAATATACCCTTAAAAAGGATATATTTAGGTAATACTAGCTTTAGTGTTTAATAAAGAATTCTACTACTATATAATAGAACTAGGTATTATCTTTAGGACTAGATTAATACTATATAAAAACTATAGAATAAAGAGGAATTATTTAACTTATAGTATATCTAGTTATAAGTAATTATTAAAAATATATTTAAGTATTATAAGTAAAAGTAGAAGATTATAAGAAGCTTACTACTAGAATATAATATTAATAATTAGGTTAATATAATCCTTATTATAACTAGACTATTTAATTTTATTAAATTTAGTAACTAATTACTAAAGGTATAGTTATAAGAGGAAGAAGAGGTGTTATTATTAGTAGATATTAAAATAATTAAGTTAATAAAGGCCTTACTTAAGTACTATTTTAATAACTTAATAATACCTTAAATTTATAATAAAATTACTTAGGAGCTTTAGGATAGATATAATAATTATTTATAGTATTAAAATAAAGAAGAATAGTAAAATAGATATAGTATTATTAAAAGATAAAGAATATAGTTATTATTAAATATATAGTAGAAGTAGGGTTATATAGTCTACTACTTTAGATATATTACTAAGAAGCTTAATTTTACCTTTTTATCCTTTAGTTAATTCTAGATAATAGCTATACTTAGTTCTTTCCCTAAAAAATATATTATCTTAATTATCTACTTAAGCTCTATCTCTTTATATAGCTTTTAATAGTCCTATACTACTTATTTAATTACTATAGTGCCTAGAATATTATAATAATAAAAGTATACCTTTTTAATAATCTTTACCTCTATAGAGCCTATTTATACTAGTAAAGGTAGTTATAGTAGCCTTTAACTACCTCTAGAGGTACTACCTCTTTAGCTTCTACTATATAAAACACTCTATATTAATATTAATAGCCTTATTAAAGGTGTTAGAGATAGGAATAGGTTAGAAGAGGTATCTCTAACACTTTTAACTACTTCTAAATTAAAGCTATTAAGCTAAAGAGGTAGTACTAGTATAGCTATAAGGTTAATAGTAGAGGTAGTACTACTACTAGTAGTACTATTATCTAGGCTTAAATTCTATATTACTAGTATCTCCTCTCTAGCCTCTCTTTCTCCTCCTTTAATATTACTTATTATATTAAAATTATTATTATCTAGCTTATCTTTATTATCTCCTTTATCTTAGATACTTAGATTTATTATATTTAATACCTATAAGTCACCTAGTTCCTTATTATTAATATTAACTACTAATTTAGCTAGCTAAATATAGTTTTAATTAGCCCTTTAGATAAACTAACTACTTACTACTTTATTAGTAAATATCTCTTAATAGGTATTAAGTATAATATTATTACTATAGGGTATACTTAACCTTATAATTTAACTACTAGTTTCTTTATAAATCTTAGTAATTTTAGTTAAATTTATATTATTAATATTAAACTAACTAGAGTTATTATTAGTATTAGTTCTAGAGGTCTCTTTAACTACTAAAAAGATATTCTATATCCTTTAAATATCTTTATATTTACTTACTATCTATAGTACCTACTATAGGTAATTAGAAAATATAGTCTTTATTAACTAGAAGAGGTTATAATAGACTAATTCTAGTAGTATTAGCTTCCTTATATTAATATTATTATTATAGTATTACTTAAGTAATAGGCTAATAAAGTGTAAAGTCTTATATCTTTACTATTATAGTAGTACCCTCTTTAGTTATTAGAACATCTTAATATTAATCCTTTAAGTTATATAGCTTCTTCTATATAAAAAAAAGCCTTTATAGGGTTATTAGTAAAGGCAGTAGTATAGAAGATTAATAGTATAGTGAATTATAGGGTTATTATAAGTAGTGGTTTTAGTGGATATAGGGTGGAATAGTATATTAGTAAAAACTCCACTATAGACGCTAATAACTTATACCTTTCTAAGTTAATAGCCTATAAACAGGAAAACTCAAGATCACAGTATAAAAGTCAATAGGTTTCGGGAACCTAATCCCATTCCCATTCCCGTTGTCCTCTTCTGCTCAGATGGCGTTTGAATCATGGCCGACGTCACCGAAGGAGAGTTTCAGCTACACGCTGCATCAGTGCAATTAGCGCATGCCCAAAAAACGGTGCTTCTTGGTGACCAGCTCATCAAAATGACAGAACATGGCCATTATAGGTGGTCGGTATAATAGAGGACTGCGAGTATAAAGGTTGGGTCGATGCCGAGCTAGACGTCAAGACAACACCGCCACCTCAGCAAGCACTCATTCCTGAAACCTTTGTCCAAAGCCATCACTAGTCATCACCGTTATATTCTCACGCTGTCCCGACCATGGTGCAAACACTCAACTTTGGCGGTAGCCCAATTTCTGTCCCAGGCTTCGGCGCCATGAGACTGAACTCGGCCATGGGAACCGACCTCGCGCTTGAGCAGGCCGAGCCGGTCCTTCTGAAGGCGATTCAGCTGGGATGCACATTCTGGGATACCGCTGCAAGTACAGCCTAAATCCTCACAGCTTTGGCGGTCTTCTGACCTTGTGCGATTTTAGGTTGTGTATAAGAATGGAGAGAACGAAAAGTTGCTTGGCGATTTTATCCGTAAACACCAAGTTCGCGACTCGCTCTTTGGTAAGCGTCATACCGAAACTGACCATAATCATCATGCATGCCATTGACAAGCGCGAAAAATAGTGGCATCCAAGTGCGGCTTTGATGTTTTTGGAACTGAGCTAAAGATAACAAACTCGGCCGCCCATATCCATGAATACATCGACGGGACGATCAGTAGGCTCGGCTTCACCCCCGATCTCTACTATCTCCATAGGATCGATCCTGGTAACCTTGACATTTATTTTTAATGCCAGTGCCTATTCTAATCCACCGTCTAGAAACCCCGCTTGAGGAATCCATTGGTGCGCTCGACGAGCTTCGCCGCGCTGGCAAGACCAAATACATTGGACTGTCAGAGTGTTCTGCCGCAACCTTACGCAAGGCTCATTCCAGTAGGCCATGTCTTTACCAGCGATAAAAAAGACCACTAACATGTAAAAGTTGCAAATATTGATGCCATTCAAGCCGAGTACTCGGCCTTTGAGACCATTCACGAAACAGACGGCCTCATCGAGACGGCCCGAGAGCTCGGAATCGCCTTTGTGGCCTTTAGCCCGTTAGGTCATGGCTGGCTCGTCGATGACTTCCAGTACGAGTCCCCGGATGACTTTGCAGCCGATGACTTTCGACGCACCGGTACGTTCCCCCCCCTCCAATCCCTCTCCCCATCCTTGAGGCTTTGCCGACAGAAGCTAACAGAGCGCGAACACCATCTGCAGTCCCCAAGTTTCAAGGCGAAAACTTTTACAAGAACAAGGCCATCGTCACCGAGATCAAGAAGCTGGCGACGCGCAAGGGCTGCACGGTGGCCCAGGTCGCGCTGGCATGGGTCGCCGCGCAGGGGCTCATCAGCATCCCGGGCACGACGCGTGCTGCGCGGCTGGAGGAGAACTGGACGTCTCGGGATGTAGAGCTTGGCGAGGACGAGCTGGCTGAGATGCGGAGGATCGTGGATGATGCGAAGCCGGTTGGCGAGCGATTCAATCCACTGTTTCAGTCCATGGTTGGTCATTGAGACGGACCTCACGCGCAAAGAAAGGCTGCTTAGAGCAATTTGCGAGAGCAATTAACTACTGGAAGGGAAGTCTTTCCAAGTGCCTGCGATGACGTCACCAAAAAGTCTCATATGTAGGAAAAAAAAATGGCTTTCTGACGCCTACACCACCCGGTACAAGCTCTTGGGTCACTTTGGCGATCACAATCACTTTGTTTCAGTCTTGCTAGCATTCACACCCGCCGCCTCTTCTCCACTGAAGAAAAGGCGTGGTTTGCCACGTAGGGGGGTTGCAACATCAGCCTGATATCTGCCCAACGTCGTGCTTGTCTAATGTTCCAAACCGGGTGATCATTACCGGCATAACGTGCGCTGTTCACGGCAACCGATTGAGGCCAAAAAGAAATCTCAGACGGAAAACTTTTGAGCTTCCACGTGGTTCAAGTGAGTCAAGAAACGCGCATAGACATCAAGTTAGTAACTGTGCCTATCAAGTTCAATATGTGTCGAGGACCGCAGTTCGAAATTCGATTGAGGGTGATGAAGGAGCCCGTCACAGCTGACTGTTGAACAGAGGTAACACGGTGACGGGAACGCAGCCATTACTCAAAAACTTGGCACTGAAGAACCTTTCATTGCCCCTGTACTGAAAAAAAAAAAAAATCACAGTTTGGCCATGTAGATTACGCTTGGGTGCATCCAGCTTATGCGCCGAGCCTTGAGGGTGGTTGGGAAGACTGGAAGTAATCTATTCACACAAACGGTAGTATGCAACGGCTAGATCAGCTACGGAAATCGTAAGAGAATGTGTATCTCACACGAACTCAAATATACAGAATCTCAAGGTCGTGACAGACGTACGACGCACCCTACCCATTTTTCGTTACAGCTTCGGCTTGACGAGAGACCCGTTTTCGTCGCGAAACGTCGCCAGCTGGTTGCGCTTACTGTCGCCGCCGTGGGTGACCTGCGACGGCGCGTCAAAGACGGTGGCGCCGGGGTCGCCCAGCCGGCGCTCAATGTCGACGTAGTCGCGCTCGCCCTCGCCGAGGTACAGCTGCCGGGGCCGCCAGATCTTGACGCCGGTGGGCGTGAGCATCTGCTGGCGCCAGTGGGCGAGCCAGCCGACGCATCGCGGGACGGCGAAGAGCACGGGGTAGAAGCTGCGGGTGAGGAGGAGAGGGGTTAGCAGACGAAAGGGGATTTGGGAAAAATGTGAATTTAGGGGAGGGAGAGGCAAAGGGGGACGCACTCGAGAGGGAAACCCATGGCCTGGTAGATGAGACCAGAGTAAAAGTCGACGTTGGGGTAGAGGTTGCGGCTGCGCATAAACTCGCTCTCGCCGGCGTACTTGGCCAGGGCGACGGCGGTGTCGAGGAGCTTGTTGCGGCCGGTGACGGCAAAGACCTCCTCGGCGAGGGCGCGGATGGCCTTGGAGCGGGGGTCGACGTTCTTGTAGACGCGGTGCCCGAAGCCGACGAGGACGCGCTCGCGGCGCTCGACCCTGCGCATGAAGTCGGGCACGTTGTCGGGGCTGCCAATCTCCATGAGCATGCGGATGGCGCTCTCGGAGGCGCCGCCGTGGGAAGGGCCGTAGAGGGCGGCGCAGCCGGCGGCGACGGCGCTGTAGGGGTCGACGAGGGAGGAGCCGACCTGGAGGACGGTGGCGGTGGAGCAGTTGACCTCGTGGTCGGCGTGGATGACGAAGAGGGCGTCGAGGGCGCGCTCGAGGACGGGGTGCGGCTGGTAGGCGTGGCCGGAGAGGTTGTCGAGCAGGTAGAGGAAGTTGCCGGCGTAGGAGAGGCCCTGGGCGGGGCGGTTGAAGGGGCGGCCCTGGCGCATGCGGTACGAGGCGGCGGCGAGGGTCGGGGCCTTGCCGATGATGCGGAGGATCTGCTTGTCGAGGGCGTTGAGGGCGGCCGGGTCGCGGCCCGAGGCGGCGTCGGTGTAGAGCTTCTGGCCCTGGAGGGAGGGGTTGGCCTCGGGGGCGAAGGCGCCGAGGGTGGCGAAGGCGGCCGTCATCATGGACATGGGGTGCGAGTCGTAGCGGAACGACTTGAACATGCCCTCGATGTCGCTGTGGATGTAGGTGTGGTGGAGGATCTCGCGCTGCCAGGAGCCGTACTGCGAGGCGGTCGGCAGGCGGCCGTAGATGAGCAGGTAGGCCGTCTCGAGGAAGTTGCTGCGGCCGACGAGCTGCTCGATGGGGTAGCCGCGGTAGCGCAGGATGCCGTCCTTGCCGTTGATGTAGGTGATGCGGCTCTGGATGGCGGCCGTGTTCATGTAGGCCGGGTCGTAGACGCGGAGGCCCTGCGCCGTCTCGTCCTCGGGGCGGTCGCCGGCCTGGGGCGGGGCGGCAATCTTCTTGATGTCGGTGGCCAGGACGGCATTGTTCTTGATGGGGACCTCGTAGGTCTTGCCGGTGCGGTTGTCGATGACGGAGAGCGACTGCCGAGGGGCAGCGGCGACGGTTGTTTGCGTCATGGTGGTGAGTTGGGATGGATGTAGCGATGAGGAGATGGAGGGGGGGGCAGGAAGGAGAAGGATGGCAAGAAAAAAAAAAAAAAGACCCGGGTATCTAGAAATCGTCGTTTTGAGAAATCCCAGGTCGGGGTAAGATGGGACGGACGACGATGCGTCTTTATTAATTCCAACGGTTGAGCTTCATTAAAAGTAGCAGCTCTAGCTCAACGCCTTCGTTTGCTTAGTAGCTGCGGGCACATGCATGCACTTGCACTTGCACATGCCCGGAAGTGTAAACTAACTGTAGGAACAGCCACAGCGGGCACAGGGGTCGCTGGAGAGCGCTAACTACCTACTAGTACCTAGGGAGGCTCTGTTTGGTCCACCAAGACCGAGGCAAATGCCGGCGATCCGCGGAAGAAAAGGTAAGCCGAAGTTGTGGTAATTCGATTGGCTGACTTGGTGTGTGGAATTGGTTGTGTGTCACAGTATGTACAAAGTACAAAGGCCGGGGGAAGGGGGGTGGGCTCTTGTGAGCAGCTCTCTCTGGTGCTCGATAAATTGATGCTACTTGGACGCCCTAAAATAAATCTCCTTCCTAAAGCCCGTCCCGGGGCAACGGAACAGGCACATGCCGTCATCGCTCGCAGGCTGATTATCACGAATGGCACAGGCCCAGCTGACAGGACCACCCGGGACTGTACCGGCATCCGAAACTTGTCTGAATATGCAAATTCTGATTCGGATGCTCTTCACAAGACAGCAAACACACGGTATATCTACATACATCCCATACGCGGGTTGCGCAGACTTCCACCCCTGCCAATGAGGGCAAACGGGCGGGCAGCTACCCTACACCTACCACATACATAATCTCCGTACCTTGCGATGCACGCGTTTGAAAAGACTTCCTCCACCTCCACAATCAAATCAATTGCATATTCCACCATCTATCCACTCTATCACATCCCCCGCGATAACCTCACAATTCTCTAAACCACACATTGTCAAAACTAGCACCCGTCTGATACGGCTTGACGCCCAAACCAGCCGCATACATGCTGTCCCTCACATCCACCACCACCTGCCTGTTGACCACCACGCGAATAGTGTCCCCGCGGCAGTCAGTCATGTTTGCCGGTCCCTGGGCCTCCCAGCGCAAAAGAACTTTTTATCCCTTTCCGGGCCAAGTCCGGCCACCAAGTCGACAGAGCAGGAAGCTTCACCCAACCAGGGATTGAGCGACCTCAAGGTGGCCACGTCGAGCTCGACAGCGGCAGCTGACATCTCACAAGTGACATTGTCTGTACAACATGTCAGAGGAGGACTCATCCTTTGACCGAATCGAATACGAAAATACTTACATTCGACCTCCCAGGAGCGAATAAACGAGAAACAATTACAGTCTTGGGCCGTCCCGGGCTCAATTATGGCACCGGCAGGCAGCTTGACGCACCATTGCTTTGGCTTTTCAGGCACCGTTCCTGTGCCATACTTAGTATACCATTCGACAAGCCGAAAATCGTTGCAGACGTGGATTCAGGCGCTTACTTTCAACTTTATTTTTCTGCACACAGTATCGGTAGTGCTTTGAGAACAAACAGGTACTCACAGACAAGCTTGGGTTCCATTCTCTGAGCTCATCCACGGTAACGCCGTATATCCTACCAAAGGTGTCACAGGCGTTGATTTCCGCGTCGTCAAAGTACCATATGTCGTAACCCGGGGAATATCTGAAGCAGTTCTCGATCGTGCCGGGCGCTAGAGGCTTTTCTTTCGGAGCATCGGTTGGAGTCGGCTCCGGGCGGGTAAAGGTCGTCGATGGCGCCTGTACCGGGTAGCCCGGGTACGTGGTGATGTCGCCGACAGCCTGCGCGCAGTAGGCATAGTCGAGCCACAGGTTGGAGCACTGCTTGTCAACCCCGGGGTTGAGAAAGTAAAAGTCGTCGAGAGAGATGCTGTTGGCCAGGCTGATGGCTGCGCAGCCGTCGCCCTTCTTGACCTAGTCACGGCAACCCAGTCAGCGATGCTTCAAGGATGCGCGAATGGACGGACAAGAACGCCTACAGTATACCACTTGCCGCAATTTTTGTTGGATTCCCCGTGGGCGTTGCTCGGGACCGGCGCGGCTTTCTGGGGCGTTCCTTGATCGACGTTGATCCCTCCGCCGGGTGCGCTGAAGCTGTGTAAGTCTCATTTTCCACGGCAGTACAGCCAGTGGCACACTGTTCGAGATTTAGATCAACATACCTGATGCAGATCAAACGGCCGGAAAAGTCATACATGTTGCTACCGTCTAGCCTGATCATGGGATTCCAAGCCACGAGCTGTCCCACGGTCACCCCGTATCTCGCAGCGAGGCTGTTGATCTCATCCGCTACCCCGATCTTGTGTATCCTGCACATTGGCGGGAGGCATATCGTCTTGCCCACAGGCAGTGGATCGCAATCGATGCTCATTGCATTCAAGTCGGAGATGCCGTACTCGGTCACATTGCGCTTTTGCGCCAACGTGGAGCAGGAGTCATCACCACCGACTACGTACGGCGTCTCGCAGCTCCACGCAGGTTGCGAGGAGGTTGGTTCCGGTTGAACGATCGAATAGGATGGTGTTTTAAAGGCATATCCGGTAGCCTTGCATGAGGCAGTGAGTGCGGCAAATTCCTCTGCGTCCTGCGCATCATAGCCGATGGGAGACTCCAGCTGGTCTTTCCAAATCCCGAGCTGGCAGTCGGAGCAGACCAGGTCCAGCGATGGCTGGTCTCGATGTTTTTGGTAGAGAACATCACAGAACTGACCAGATGAGCTGTTTTTTTTTATTAGAGCAGGTTAGGGTAAGTAAGGAGGGGGAGGGAGGGGGGGAGAGTAGAGAGTCTTACGAATCTTTGCGGCATGACATGGTGTAGGTGTAGAGTATGTATTCGACCATGAGAGTTGCTGTGGATTGTATTAGGGCTGGGACGAATAATTCTTCATCATTTGTGTACACTTACCCGGGAATTTCAAGCCGTTTTTTACTATCGAATCTGATGGGCATGCTTTGATGATGGTCGACTTGAAGTCGGTGAGGGCTTTGCTGCAGCTGGGCACGCAGAGCACTTCCAACTCGGCCATTTCCAGGAGCCGAGGACTGCCATCACTGCAAATACACGTGTTAGCCCATGAAAGGAAAGGTGACATTTCACATACAACGAGACGTGAGGTGGCAAAAGGTCAGAGCATCCTTGAACCGTGGCGTTGACGGCCGCGAAGCAAGTCTCGCTCAACCCGAGCGCTTCGTAGGCATAGGTGAAATGCGAAAACTGCTGCGCGGTCGACAGAAGCGGCAGCGCTGCAGAGAAGCACAAGAGTCGAAGCCGGGACATGATGGGTGCAAAAGCTGTCCTCTGCGTCTCAAGGTAATGATGAGAGAAGGTGCCGTCTGAGGGAAGGGGGTTGCCGGCATTTGTCTCGCGGTTTGGGCCGGGATGA
Source organism: Cordyceps cicadae (assembly GCA_002968875.1). Lineage (NCBI taxonomy): Eukaryota > Fungi > Ascomycota > Sordariomycetes > Hypocreales > Cordycipitaceae > Cordyceps > Cordyceps cicadae. The sequence goes on along the minus strand of MWMN01000004.1, from coordinate 590,356 downwards.
CGGACTCTATCTATTATTGCCCATGAAAAACATCTCTAGCATCTTAATTTCTGCTTGAGTAGCCAACAGATAAGATTGAGTGCGCCATGATTGGGCCGCGATGCCTCTCAAATGCCAAGACAACACATATTAACTCACCACCCTGCCCTGCTAGCGCAAGATATGGGCGGCCAACGGGATCACTCCTGCATTGGCCCAATACACCTGCTTACTATTGCTCATCTGCAAAGCTTGTCAGCTCGGAGCGAGGAAAAAGCTATGCCAAGGCCATGGAACCAGGCGAGGCGCAATCTAGATCGATAGCCACGCCGGGAACGATTGCATCCTCCGGTCCGCCTAGATCTACTGCGCTGGCAAACCTATTCTCAGGGGCTTTCTGCATCAAAAGATTACTTTGCATTCTGTCGGAAACTCGTTCAAATTGCCGGCAGGCTCCAGTGATAGGGACCTTCGGCTATCGGGCCCGCCACTGCCCATACCAACCGCTTGAGAGAGATGGGAGCTGCCGGCGGATTTCACATATCAAGCCCGTCTGCATATTGAAATGTGACTTGACGTGAGAAAATTGATTTCGTTACAAATGAAGACGAGGTATTGGCTTGGCGCGGATACCGTACCGGCCGATCTCGCTCAGAGTCTGAAGCTGAGCGTTGAAACTATGTTAGACACTGAGGCCCCCCAAGCCGCTATCAAGGAAGCCTTTCTTTTTGACATTTCAAGCATAACCAGGTCATCAAAAGCATCCCTGCTCTCGACCTGTTCACAATGCTGTTGTTCCAGGCCGTAGCTGCGTCGGCAGCCATCCTGCTCGCTGCTGCTGAGCCGATTGGCACCAACCCTCGTTACTCTCGCGGACTCATGTTCCCCGGCGCACGAGGCGAGGCTTCCGAGGAAAGAAAGGCGCTGAAAAGCAACGGCACACTGAGCCTAGAAGACGACTATACCTGCAGCGCATCCAATCCCTGCCGAAACAAGGCCTGCTGCGGCCCTTCGGGGTACTGTGGCTACGGTAAGTGACAAGGTCCAGACCGAGAGTTTTTCTTTGTGAGAAGACAGCTTTGCCATTCTTCAATGACATGCTGCTCTAACTAGCTGAGTGAATAGGTCCCTTGTATTGCGGTGCTGGCTGCCTCGCGAACTGCGATGCCACGGCCGAATGTGGAAAGTTTGCCAAGGAACCGGGCAAGAAGTGCCCTCTCAATGTTTGGTACGTCTCGTCATCCAAGAAGAAAGAACGATCATCATGCTGACAACCCAAATAGCTGCAGTCAGCATGGCTTCTGTGGTACCACGAAAGATTTCTGCAACTCCAAATGCCAGAGCAACTGCGTCGAACATCCCAAGCCGCCCAGAGGTTCCAGCACCGGCCGGACATTAACTAGAGGTAAACAGACGCACGCATCAGAACTCCTCTACAGCTTCTCATTAACACCATATTTTAGTCATCGGGTACTATGAAGCATGGAATGCCCGCTCCAAGTGTCACGAGACGCTGCCCAAGGACCTACCCCGTAAGGTCCCTCCTCCCTTTGCTTCACCTGCTTCACCTGCTTCACCTGCTTCACCTGCTTCACCTGCTTCACCTGCTTCACCACTGACCGAATCCCAGTCGCCGCCCTCACCCACATCAACTATGCCTTCGCTTTTATCCATCCCGTCTCGTTCGCAGTCACCACCATGGACTCTGCCACCCCGGGATCACTCTTCGCCGATCTCGAGAGGCTCAAGTCGGCCAAGCCGAGCCTCCAGATCTGGCTCAGCATCGGCGGATGGACCTTTTCTGACGACAACACGCCCACGTAGCCCGTTTTTGGGAATATCGCGCGAGACCAAAAGTATAGAGAAATCTTTGCAAAGAATCTGTTGTCCTTTGTTCAGATGTACGGATACGATGGCGTTGACATTGACTGGTAATGATTGTTCCCTCCTCTTATACCTATCCTATGCTTGCCCTGAACCTACCCTATACCTCCATACACATACCCTACACCTGCTTGCACTGGCTAACATGAAATGCCACCGCAGGGAATATCCCGGCGCACCTGACCGCGGTGGGAAGCCAGAGGATGTCGAAAATTATGTCCTCTTGCTCAAGGAGATTCGAGCAGTGTTCAGGCGCTCTGGGCGCACGCTCGGCATCTCACTCACTATACCGGCATCGTACTGGTACCTAAAGTGGTTTGATCTGCCGGGCTTACTCAAGTACGCCAACTTTGTCAATCTAGTGAGTCTCGTCTTACTGCCATGTGGATATATTCCTGTGCTTACTGACTGGAATTAGATGAGTTATGATTTGCATGGAGTTTGGGACAGCAGCAATCCCATGTAAGCCATCCAACGGATATACCTGCCCTAGCATCCATCACAACGGCTCGTACTAACTTTGCAATTCCCAGTGGCAGCAAGGTTCTCGGACATACAAACTTGACGGAGATCTCCCTTGCAGCTGAACTCTTGTGGAGGGCTGGCGTGAAGCCTTCGCAAGTCTCTCTGGGCTTTGGCTTTTATGGCCGCGCATTCACCCTGCAAGATCCCTCCTGCACGACGCCGGGATGCCCCTTCAAAGAAGGCGCTCGTCCCGGCGTCTGTACCGGCACCAGCGGCTATCTTGCTTACTACGAAGTGCAAGACATCTTGAAAAAGAACCCCGACATCAAACTTGTCCATGACAAGGAAGCTGCAGTCAAGTACATGACATGGGACAAGGACCCGTGGATTTCCTTTGACGATGCAGACACGTTCAAGCAAAAGGTCGAATGGGCCGACAAGATTGGCTTCTCCGGAGCATTGATCTGGGCATCCGACCTGGGTAGGGCGCTCCGAGGCTTCTCACACACAGAACCGAGTTTGCTAACATGCGACAACGCCAGACGACTACACCTGGAGCGCTCACAAGGCCCTGCTGGGTAAAGAAATCCCCTACGCAGAGCAGATCCCGAGCCCTATGGTTCGCCGAATGCTTCCGGGGTTCACATATGAGGAATACTCGACGGAAGCCTGCTATCGTCAGAAGGACTGTGCAGATTTGAACAATCCGTCGGCATCGCACTGCGCGAGCGGCTACTTTTCCGCCGGCTACGACATCTCGAACTGTGGTGACAACAAAAAGATCAAGGTTAGTCAATTAGTTGCTAGCTTGTACTCTCTTTAGGTTCCTTCTTCAAGTAAAGACTGACCTTGGCCCGTCTTTGCAAGTATGCAAAACGCATCTGCTGCCCGTCCAGCAACAGCCCGACATACTGCGCCTGGCGCGGCCGGCCCGATTGGCTCAGCGACTGCAACGGCCAGTGCCAGCAGGGAGAGATGACGCTCTTCGAGTCGAGTCGAGGTGGCAAGTCCGAGCTTGGCCGCAATTTGGACGAGAGCGACGAGAACAAAAAGTGTAAGCGAGGCGTCAAGACGTTTTGCTGCGGTTCGCGTCGCTTTTGGAAAGAGCACTCGACATGCCGCTGGACGAAATGGTGCGTATCAATGGAACATGAGGCAATGAGACGGGACTTTTCAAGCTGACAAGATGCCCACACGGCTTCTTTCTAGTGAGGAAAAGTGCTCCAGCAAGGAGAATGAGCTTGCCGACGTGGTTCAGTATGACGAAGAGGAAAAGGGCAGCAAAGGCTGCAACTGGTACAAGGGTGGACAGCGATACTGCTGTGAGAAGGGGTACAAGGACGTGACTGCGTTCACGTACTGCAATTGGGTTGGCCGGGGCGACTGCGCCGACAATCGGTGTAGCGGTATTGAAGTGACGGTTCACCAGAGCTCAGTCGGAGCCGGAGGCTGGACACAGTGTCTGTGTAAGAAGCATCATCGCCACCTTGCCCCAAAGACAAACGATCCGAATGCTAACGATGCTCGGCATTATGATACAGGGGGTCGCAAGAAGTCGCTCTGCTGCTCACCGAACCCGGAGTTCGATATGCAGCATAGCGCGACCATGTGCTCAGCCGCTGTCGGCGAGCCCTCGGAACCTGACGAGGACGAGGACGAGGACGAGAAAGATGAAGAAGATACAGATGACTTTGTATTGGCTCGCGCAGCAGCGTCTTCAGACCTCATCCTGCATCCCTCCGTGCACTCTCTGGAAGCTAGAAGTGGTCGCAGCAGAACTTACCTGTTCAGTGTTGTCCATCGGTTGCCGACGCTGGTTAAGCAACTAGGCGAGAATTTGGACCTCATATCGCGCGCCTACCCAAATCCACCGAGGCTTCTTAAGATCTGGGCGAAACTAAGCATACCCACCGCAGCCTTCGGGTAGGTCGACTTATCGTCCGAGCAAGCGCTTCTCCAGGCTAATGCAAATACACACACGACAGGATGGCTGCGGGACCTTGCCTACGGCCAGGTCTCAAGAAGGTGACCCCTTCATTGCTGAAAACGGCGGCGGACCTTGTCAAGTACCCCGGCATGAATGTCGAGCACAGTATCGATCTCAATGTTCTTCTCTACTTCTTCGATACTGCCATGACGGGTATGCTTCCATCTTCAGCTACTGTCACCACAAAAGTAGGCTTCACCGCGGTGCAGCTGTGGAATGTGTGGAAGAAACCCATGGAAGGGCCATTTCCTGCTCTGAAGCTACCCAGAAAGTCACAGAACACCATCAATGATCGCATGTTCAGTGTCATGGGATCGTCTCCGCATCCGTCGGCATTTACCCTTCTATTCAACGAACTGAATAGCAAAAAGGGAAAAATCTTTGAGCTGGTGTCGCCGCTTTCGGAAGAATTGATGAAAACTGTGCTGAAAGGGCCCGGCGACGCTGATAAAAATTCCGCCAAGTTGATAACCGCTGTGCGCCAGGTATGTATTGTACCCATCATGATTAGACAGCTTGTTGACAGTGGTTGTGCGCGCAGATACTTGCAGTGTTCGAATTTCTTCACTCAAAAGAATATATCAAGGCAGCTTCAGGAGTCCTCGAGGCGCTACACGCCGAGGCTGGCGTCGCCGAGAAGGTCTGGGATCTGCCCGGCTTCCAGGCGCTTTTTCAAGAGTTCCAGGCCGACTATCTGAAGCATGTCGGAAGCACTGCTTTGCGCAATTACAAAACCATTATCAAAACGGCAACTGATCTTGTGACCAGCGGAAAGTACGGCCTCCCGGCGAACCTTGCCATACTGCGGGCCTTGGAGCTGGAGAAACTTGGCAAACTCACCGCATCCATGACTTTGAAGCACCTTATCCGGAAAAGTTCGAAGAGCAGTTTGGAGAGCAATTCGGAGAGCGGTTCAGGACGGGGTTCGGAGAGCGGTTCAGAAAAGGGTTCGGAGGGCGGTTCGGAGAGCGGTTCGGAGAGCTGAAAAGTTTTCATGATTCTTCTAATAGTGAGAATGGTGGTAGATGAATAGAAAAGCCAAGCGGCACTGATAATGGCACAACTCGCATTGGTGGGATTCTGGGGTGTAAATAGGCTGATCAAAGCGGCTGCTGAAGTGCAAATGGCCTATTTGTAGCGGGCATCTCGCTCTTGTCGCTCCTTGATCCATCTGTTGACATCGTACTGAGCTCCCCTTGTGTGGCCTTCTGCCTCATCCCCCTTCCATGGCTCCTCGCGATCTCGCTCAAACTCATTATCCCTATCCTGTATCTCTGGCGGCCGAGCATAAGGCTGCGATCGCAGAAGCCTTTGGATATCGTCGTACTCTTCCACCAACGCCTTCAGGGGCAGGTAGTACCACCCGAGATCTTCTTCCATGCTGCCCTCGATTGGCTCGAAGATGTCTTCTTCATCCAGAGGGCCGCCGTATTTCTGCTCCTCAGAAGCCCACTTCAACTCAACGACCGCGATAAACGGCAGAGGGACAAGCACTTCCTGGCGCCGCGGCGACATATGCAAACAGTCGTTATACGTCGTCGTCTCCAGCGACATGTGGTCGAGCGAGTCGAGCGCGCGTCGGTCCACCATGAGACAAAAGTCGTACCGCGGGTTGGGCGAGTACCAGTGCGCGTGGGCGAGGGGGTTGGGCAGCGGCAGGCCGCGGTCCGACCTCCAGCGCAGGCACCGCTCGCGCACCTCGAACGAGGTCGCCGACTCGAGCGCCGCGCGGTCGTCCACCACGGGAAAGTCCATCATCGGGATGAGGTCCGGCCGGCCGTAGTCCTCGAGGCGCTCCCGAGCCATCTCGTGGAGCGCCTCGAGCAGCCGCGCAAACTTTGCGTCCGCGTCGTCGCCGTCGTACGCGGTGCGGTAGATGACCCAGCCCCAGCGGCCGGCGTCGACGGCGGGCAGCCAGGGGGCCGTCGCGTGCTCCTCGATCCCCTGCAGCAGGCGGTTCGGCGCGGTCGGGCCGGGCGCTAAGTGGCCCCAGGGTGATCTGACGAGGGCCGAGGTGTTGCTGCCGCGGACGAGTGGGGAAAGGAGGAGGAGGAGGGGGGGGAGGAGGCGGTTGGTCGAGGACAGCAGCGGCGCGATCATGGAGGAGGTGCGGGCGGCTCGCAGGCGTGAGATGCCGGGTCTCGCGAACTGACGGAGCATCGTGACAGCCGCGATGGCGAGACAGAGACAGAGACAGAGGGCGGTGCGGGCGAGCATTGCAAGTTGAAAAAAATTGAGGTTGTTGGCAGTGGTTGGTTGTGACGGCTTGCAGGAAGAAAACATGCAAACGGGACAAGGGGGGGCTGTTGCCTGCCGACACTTTTTTTTTCCCCGGCAGCTCACCTACCTATTCATCACAGTCAATCTTAATGCATCCGCACATCATTTAGAATAAAAATTGCGGAACAAAGGAAATCACCAAGTGCAATAGTTGAATCTCATCGCACACGAATGAGGCAAACGCGGAAATCGTTGCTGGTAGTGAAGAAGCGAAAAATAACCCCAATTATCCCAGATGCAAATCCTCAAACGCCGACGAAGAACATGAGACGAGAGTATCAAGTCTCTGGTATCAAAAGTATTTCCAATCAATGGCCATCAATGTCAAGGTAGGTTTTGTCAATTCAAAGCTACTACAGCGGTCCAGTCTTGTATTCCATGCACACAAGATGACGACAAGGAAAAACAAGGGGAAAAAAAAGAATCCAAAAAAAAACAAACCATGATCCAATGCGTAAATTTGTTTCGAAAAGAGTCGATCGTATCAGGCGTACAGAAGATGGCATGTCGGCGTACTCTTCTCTCTTCTTTACAACTTGGAGGCGGGAGCGGGAGCGCCGGGAGCAGTAATCTCGTCATACAAAAGGCTATAAGCAGACAGCATGTCAGCAAACTTGAACAAAGGAGACGGCCGGCTGACATTACAACACGAGCAACATACCTGGTCAAAAAGTCGGCATAGTCCTCGCCGGTGACCTGGCCGGCAAAGTACTGCGCGGCGAGTTGGTACTTGTTGCCCTTGCCGGCCTTGGCCGCGAGCTGGTCGGCGCTCTCCTTGAGCAGCTTGAGCGCGTAGGCCTTGTCGACGCGCTTGCCCTCGGCCGTGGTGACGCCGTGGCGCGCCCACTGCCAGAGCTGGGAGCGGGAGACTTCGGCCGTGGCGGCGTCCTCCCTGCATCTGTTGTTAGCTTGTTGTCGTTGGATTCAAGATGGGAAAGGGGAGCTTGCATCAGGAAATTAATCGGCACGCAGCCCACGCCGCGGATCCACGCCTCCATGTAGCCCAGGCCAATGTTGAGGTTCTTGCGGATGCCCTCCTCGGTGACCTTGCCCGGCACGTTCATGTTGAGCAGGTCGTTCTGACCGACCCTGACCTCCTCGCGGCGCACAAACAGCTGGTTCGGCGTCGGCATGTGCGCGTTGAACACGTCCAGCGCGATCGCCGCCAGCGCCGGGTGCGCCACCCACGTCCCGTCGTGTCCCGCCCGCACCTCGCGCAGCTTGTCCGCCCGCACGTTGGCCATGGCCGCGTCGTTGGCCGCCTTGTCGTCCTTGATCGGGATCTGCGCCGCCATGCCGCCCATCGCGTGCACCCCGCGCCGGTGGCACGTCTGGATCAGCAGCTTGACGTACGCGTCCATGAACGGCACCGTCATCGTCACCGCCGACCGGTCCGGCAGCACAAAGTTGGGGTTCAGCCGGAACTTCTTGATCACCGAGAAGATGTAGTCCCACCGCCCGCAGTTGAGCCCCGACGAGTGGTCGCGCAGCTCGTAGATGATCTCGTCCATCTCAAACGCCGCCAGGATCGTCTCGATGAGCACCGTCCCGCGGATCGTGCCCCGCGCCATGCCGATGTAGTCCTGCGCCAGGTTGAAGACGTCGTTCCACAGGCGCGCCTCGAGGTGCGACTCCATCTTGGGCAGGTAAAAGTACGGCCCGTAGCCCCGGCGCTGGTACTCGACGGCGTTGTGGAAGAAGTACAGGCCAAAGTCGAAGAGCGAGCCGGACATGGGCTCGCCGTCGATGGTGACGTGCTTCTCCTCGAGGTGCCAGCCGCGCGGGCGGACGATGAGGGTCGGCTGCTTGCGGTCGGTGCGCAGCTTGTACTCCTTGGCCCCCTGCTTGAAGTCGACCTGGCCGCGGATGGCATCGTAGAGGTTGACCTGGCCGTTGATCATGTTGTCCCAGGTGGGAGCGGACGAGTCTGGGGGGTGACGTCAGTCATTGGTACAGGGTAGGCATAAGGGAGTTGGTCGTTTGTTTGCGTTGGTGGTGGGGGTCAAGGGGCGGCGGAGGAGGAGGGGGACGGGACAAAGGACAGGGAACAAAGAGATGAGTTTGACTCGGGCTGGGCTGGCCAGCTAGCCAAGGCATGTATGTCAAAGCATGCATGGCCTCTTCCGTCTTGACCAGCGTTCTCGGCTCGAAGGCTGCCTCTACCGCTTTTCGACTTTCACAAGCTCTGTGTCCTGACCCTGGAACTCTAGGCCCCACATTTTCTCGGAGCAGTGCGCGAGTGTCCGGGCCGAGCGAATGCAGGAGGAGGAGGAGCCTGCATCCGAGGTATTGAGAGCCGGGAAGAAGAACAAGGGTCTCGGGAATTGACCAGAGGTCGAGAAAACGGAGAAAAGAATCCAAAGAAACAGACACAAGCTCCATTGGCACTCCCCCAAGCTCCAGCAGCCTCGACCGTTGCCCAATTCGACAGAGCCGCATCGTAGGGCCAGCCGAGCCGGGGTCGCGGTGGATAGGCTTACTAGATGCGCATGGCCAGAGCCGCCAAAAGAGGAAATATCATGTATGTGCGCGCGTGTGTGTAATAGAGAAAGCAGGCATTCGTACAGAGAGGGCAGAAACAAAGACCAAAAAAAAGTAGCAAAAGGGAACAAAAAAAATTAAAAATTAAAAATAAATTAAAAAAAAAACTCACCCTCAAAATCCGACATGTAGGTAAAGACGTCCGAGTTGAGCGCGTTGACGACCATCTTGCGGTCGGGCGGGCCGGTGATCTCGACGCGGCGGTCGACCAGGCCCGGGGCGGGCGGCGCGCCCTTCCAGGTGGCATTCTCGCGGATGTGCTTGGTCTCGGGCAGGAAGTCGGGCAGCACGCCGCGGTCGAGCTCGGCCTGGCGCAGCTTGCGGCGCTCCAGCAGGCTCTTGCGCGTGCCGTTGAAGGACCGGTGCAGCAGCGCGAGGAAGGTGAGCGCCTGCGGGGTGAGGATCTTCTTGTGCGCTTGGTCGACCTTGCCGAGGACGTTGACGCCCTGGAGGATGGTGTCTTGTGAAGGCATTGTGGGAGGAGTAGTAGAAGGGGGAGGAGGAGGACGGGGGGAGGGGTGTGGTGGGAGGCAGATGGAATCCGTAAAAGAGGGATGGAAAGGATGTAGGTAATCGTTGATTGCTCGTTGCTGTTCCTGTTCGATTTCAATGGATCTCAAGACAACAACGCGTCAGGGTGAAGCTTTGAGGAGGAGGTGATGGAAAAAGAGGTAGGTGATGGAAGACAAGGGAGGTTTCAGTTATGCTAGGAGAAGTTGGGGGAGGGAGGGGGGGAACTGGACGTATGTATATAACAAAGACAAGCCCGGTGGCTGTTCCGGGATCTTGTCGCTTCAGGGCAAAGCGCGTGTGCTTGTGCTTGCTTGCCCGTAGGTATGAATCGAACTTGTACCCCCCCTTTCTTCACGTGTCAAGGCAACGGGCGGGCGGTTTTGGGCAAGGCTTCTTGTGAGTTGGAGAGCGAGCGAGTGAGGGACGTTCGGCGTCGGCTGGGGTGTGGGTGGTTGTTCGGAAAGCGGATAGCGCCAAAACTTGCCCGAAAATGCCAAAGCCAAAAGTGAATCCGTTGCGTCACTTGGAGAGGGAGTGGAGATGATGATGGAGGAGGATGGGGGAGGGGATGGGGATGGGAGGGGACGGAGGGATACGATCGAGGCGAGCCAGAACCGGAGAGAACAACGACTTGTTGCTGGTTGGTTGGCGTTGCTGTCTCGGCTTCTTTGCTGTCGTATAAATTGGAGTCTTCTGTCTACTTTTTTATCCATGTCTGTCAGCTCGCTCAGTTTTACCCTGTCATCGATGCTTTCTTCTCTTCTCAGCATCCAACCTGGAAGCCCGCCTGAAGCAATCGCCGCCGAGACCAAAATCTCCGTTGTAGGTACATACTACTAAAGTAACCACTAGGTAAGTTAGTACGGGCGGTTTTTAGGCGATGTCGGGGGGGCTTCCAGTGGGTGGGCCGGGGTAGTTGTAGTGGAGGGGCTCCGGGGATACCACGACACGGTGCCGGTGTAGAGATAGATGTATGTATGTATGTATGTATGTATGCACTTGCCACTGCCAGTGATGCAATGTGCCTACTACCTAGGTAGGTACCTTGAGAGCTTCAAACAGCTGGAAAAGTTTCTGGATGCGGTGAGCTGGATAGAGTACTCGGTTGGAAGACAATAGAGCTGCATCATATGATTCTTTTTGGCCGCCGTTGAAGCGTCGACAGACCGGTTACAAGCCGAATCCTATCCTGTATCCTCTCACAATGTACATACCTCCATGGAAGCTGGTTTCAAGTTATTACTTGGCGCAACGCCGCTGCGCCCTCCTCCGGAAATCAACAGGGCACAGGCACACGAGCCATCCAGCCATCCGGCCATCTACTAGTTAGTTACCTGCCTTGGATCCCGGGGATGAACAACCATGACACATAATGACTGCATTGCCAATGACATGGCATGGCATATCGATATCGCCGCCAATCTCTTATCCTCCCCTCTCCCCTCTCCCCTCTCCCCTGCCCCCCTGCCCTGCCCTCCCCTTCCCTTCCCCCTTCACCCGCATTTCCGTCCCTCTATCGGCACCCGTCGGCCCAGGCCCAGAGCTCGCTCGCTCGCTCGCTTGCTCGGGTGTATGGAGCTCTCAGCAGCAACCATCTATGATTTTTTTATTCCTACAGCCGCGAGCGGGCGGTCGCGCCAATCAAGTCGTGTGCAAAAGTTAATCTTGCCCCAGCCCGGTCAAAGCCACTGCACCAATTCAGGCCTGTTTTCTCCGTTCCCTGCACCCGCCCAAAAAAAAAAAGGCAGAGACGGTAAACATGACGCCATTGGGAGGTTTCCTGCGCGTCCGTATTCTGCAGATGCCCGAGAAAGAAATCCATGTGCGTCCTGCAGGGCTTGAGTATCAACTTGTGCATTGGAAAACCACGGCTCTCTAGGTAGTAGCCAGTAACAGGGGCCTAGAAGGCGATGACATGGCGCCTTGCTGCTAAAAACTGCAGTGTGGCGTGCGGGGAGGAAGGCGCTTTTTACAGTTGACAGCGGCCTTGTCACGCCAGTAATCATAACAGTAGAGGAACCACTAGCCACCCCCCTCGGCAGATTCAGCGCGAGCGCGACGTGCATGCTGCCAATAGCTACCTCTAATAAGACCTACCTAGATATTCATGCAATTCAGGGCGTTTTTTTTGGGCTTGCTTGCTTGCTTGCTTGCTTGTTGTACCACCACCGCCTAACAGTCGCGGCGCTCCCCGGCCGACACACCGACGGAGCTGCACGACACCCCCCCCCCCCCCCCCCCCCCCTCTCCCCTTAGAGCCCAGCCGCCCGCCCCGTGCAGCCAGCGCAAAAGTAACTTAGTTATCAAGAGGTAATAGAAACTCGTAGTTGTCAGAAGCTGCTGCAGGTTGTTTATAGGCAACAAAGGATGTTGCTACCGTATCTCCGATCTCTACACACTCGGGCGTTGGCTCGGACACCAGCTTTCCGCAGACACGGAGTTCCGAGGCGAAATGTGCAGCTGGGCTTGTTTCCGGGGTGTGCCTTGGGGACGAAACTTGCTCGGGGGCTTTCGGTTCTCTGAAAAGAATGAGCCAAAAAAAAAAAACACACACACATCTTGAAACCCGGGAATATTCACCTTGAAATCAAAAAAAAAAAAAAAAAAAATCATTTGCAACAGCTCCCGTCACGCGCGTCAAGTCGTCTGCTTATCCCCCTTCGCCGTAAGCGCAGTCCTAGGCGTGCTAGCAAATCCCAGTCGCTGTATTACTCTTCGTATGCGCCTTTGTAGTAATATCAGCTTGCTACCAGCTCTCCTCGGGCGGCTTCGTGATAAGCGCCTTGGATCTGACCTACATGGATATATATATATATATATACGTATGTGTGTGTGTGTGTGTAGAACCCAGCCGTCTCATCCTCCCTCTCCCCTCCTCTCTTTAGTTTTTTTTTTTTATTCGACGCCTTTCCGAGAATGAGGTGTACTTGCCAACATCTCCCAATACCGAACACAGCCTTGCCTCCAACACCGACGCCAGCCAGAGCCGAGGCACAGTTTAAGCCGGGCCGCCGGCCCTTGACAGGGCTTCTCCACCACCAAATCTCATCTTGCCCCGGTCCTTTCCGACGAACAGAACCACCAGCAAAAAGAAGAAGAAAAGAAAAAGAAAAGAAAAAAAGAAGAAGAAGAAGAAAAAAAAAAAAAAAAAAAGAAAAGCCCGCCCAAGATTTGGGGTTTGCGATTCGAACGGGGCTTCTACAGGCCGATGCAACTTGCCTTGCCACTGACTTCAGTTGCCATGCATACATCCATCATGATCAACTGAGTCACTCCGGTAGTTATAGCCTGAAATCGACGCCGTCCCATTGACTCTCTCCAACTGTCAATGCAATGACGCATTCCCTTGACAACCCTCAATTACGTCGTCGTTTTCTCTGTTGCACCCTTTGCATTCGCACATCAGCAAACCCCTCCCCATTTCATGTCTATTTTTGCGGCATCATGCACTGCAACCCGGTCTACCAACTACCAACAGTCTGTACTTCGTACTCTCTCAGCATCACCACTTTCTCCCCTCCTTGCTCCTGTTGCCTGTTGCGACTTGCACACCAACGCCGCCTGAAGTAATTGCCGTCCCATCACATTCCATGGCCAAGACCCCATCAAAGCAGACACACCTAGGGTACACACCTGGTGCCCCTGCCTTTCTTCTTCGCTCACTCGTCAAGATATGGATGGCCGTTATCTTAGGAGCACCTCGCCTCTATGCTTACCGATACAAAGCGCAAATACAAGCACCGGCTAATTGGAACCTCAAATGTTCTTCCAAACAGCTTCTATTAACTTGTGCTCAGTTAAGCACCATATTATATACTCCTCAAAACACTCTGTCCGTTCAAAGCCAAGTAAGCGAGTACAAAACAATGGTTTTCGGCTCGTCGCCTTGATACAAATCCAAATCCAAACACAAAGGCAACAGGTAAAAAGATTGACTGTTAGCTTTCCAAGGCTGCATGAAGCCACGCTTCTCTGCCCATTGACTATCAGCTTCGACGACCAAGCTCAGAACAGAAAAAAAAAAGACGTCAACTCCGTAGTGTCAGTGAAAATGGAGACAGACAAAGAGAGGAAGAGAGTGTGAGTGAGAAAGAGGAAAAAGCAAAAATAAGGCCAAGTCAAGGGGAACATGAAAATCAAGGCTGCAAAACTGTGCTCGGCTCTGTCCATATGCGCCGTACGCCATGAAAAATAAATCAACTTCAACATCGATCGGACAAGACCAAGAACAAACTCTCAAAAAGCTCTTAGCTAGCAGCCGTGAGTGTCCTGATCATCATCTTTTGCTTGCTGAGGTCCTTCACAACTAGATTCCGATCATCAAACACAATCCTGATCGTGTCCACGACCCGATGGAAACTGCTAGCCGCTCCACGTTCCTGAGTAAATCGGATAATACTCAATGGCTGGCGCTTGCCGTGCTCAATCACCGTCACCACCTCAGCAGCAATCGCAACCTCCTTGATGTTGAGATCTGTCAAGTTGTCAGTGAATGCATCATCTTCGGAATTGCAAAGGGTTTCGGGCGCTTACAGTTCTTAGCTGCAACTCGTGCAAAGATAATGTTGCGCTGTCTGTCCACCTGGATATCGGTGATCCCGTATCGTCGCCACTCACGCAGAAGCATTGTTACTTCCTGCCGCGCCCTTCTGCGCGACAGATTCAGGCAAATGTGGCTTGTAGCCGGCTTGACTCGGAAGAGGCGTGTCAACCAGTTTTGTTTAACTTCAATGCTGCGCTGCGCGCCCGATCCGGAGCTCCTCACAGTTGCCACCGCTGAGCTCTTCCTGCGTGCCTGGCTGCTGGTTGACATCAGTCTCTCACGCTCCGTGTGTTCTCCATCCGCCACAGTGTCCTGCTCTTGTACTCGACCATTCTTCCAGAACGGGAAACTGAATGCACGTTTCTTTGAGGACCCGTCAGTCGTCGCCGACTGTGGCTCTTGGGGGCTGTGCGACAGAGAGGGAGACTTCTGGCTCTCCGTACTTTGAGGGCTCGCCTCTTGCTCAGACTCTGTCTTCGAAACCCGACGAAACCAGGATCGCATTCTGCGAACGCCACCACCGTTTAGAGGCTCGTCACCAGGCACCTGCGGCCCAGGTTCAACGGCACGATCCGCATTGTATGCAATGTGCAGATGAAGCTTGCGCCCCAGCTCTTCCTTGGTCACTTTTTTCTTGACAACAGGAGCCTCAGCTGCTTTATTCTCGCCCTGGATGACGGGAGAATCCACCACCATACGAATAGTATTCTCCGCATTGCTCAGGAACTGCATGTCTTGAGTTGAATCACTCACCCGCTTCGAACTCGCTTGGGGCGCTGAGACGGTGCGTGACTTGTCATTGGGCATGTTGCCTGTACCAAAGTTCTCGTTGATAGAAGGAAGAACTGATGTCTTCTTGACATTGGTGTTACCTGCGGGGGCAGATACAGTTCGTCTGTCAACATGACGAGGAACGGAAAGGGAAACAGATTGCTGCGTAGTCCCGTCCACAACATATTCGCTCCCACTTTCGTACCCCTCCCCAGAATTGGGTCGTGAGTCAGCTGCCGTGGTTGCGTCGCTAAGGCCACCATCTTCGGCCGGCAATGCTGGCAATGGTCTCTGCACCCATGTTTTTGAAGAGAATTCAGTGGCCTCTGTGGCTACAGAAGGGCTGACGGCTGTGAGAGAAAATGGGGTCGAGTCACGGGTGTTTTTCTCATTTTCGCTCATCGCTGAGTCGTCGTAGGTCAAAGAGCTTCTGAACGCCTCGTCACAGTTGCGAGCAATGTCGTTGCTGAAGATGCGCAGCTCATCGCGGAAAAATGCCGAAGCATTCTTGACTACGGCGGGTCTGTCTGATCGAGGACGCTTATACACATCAGGCACTTTCGGCACAGCTGGTATGTTGCTTCGCAGGTGCTGAAGAGGGACGGGTTGTTCGCGGGTGCTGGAGGATGCTGTTCCTTGGCGACGAGCAACAATCTGCACATTGGAGGTTGAGTTGGAGCGTTTACGCATGTTGCTGAAATCGACGGCACGCTTGTGCCTGAGGCCAGGGCCAGTGCGAGACGGTGTCTCCTGCCGGCTATTGAGGGACGTCATCGAGCCCTTTGCAGATCCGAGTTTGGAAGGTGCGGCGCCTTTGGTTGAATTGGCTCGAACACGACGAAAGTTGGCACCGGATGCGCTCCGCGGTCGGCCTTGGGCCGCTGAAGCTGCGGCATTATCACGATGAACAACCACCTTTGTATGCCCGGCCTTGGAGTCACAGTGCTGCAGTCTACCACTCGCCCTGAACGGGTCATAGCTGACTACCGTGGAATCATCTCCCTCCGCGGCGTTGGAGATGACTGTGAAGCGCGAAATGGAGCGACCTTGTCCATTTGCTCGAGGCTGCGAGAACTGACATGTGGACACTCTCTTCTTCCAAATAGAGGGTTTCATGTGATGATAGTCGCTCATTGAGTGAGCCAGCTCAGGCTTAAAGTCTTCAAGCTGCTTATCCCGATAGTCGTGAAGCAGCCAGTAGAAGGCTTTTTGGTCGTTTGGCTGTTCGGAAGTTAATTTATGTGCAAGAGCTTCCTCGTTGAACATGTGCCACATTGATCGAAGTTGTCGCAGCAGTTGGGGGTCAATCTCATTCCGAGGTACAGGATTGTACTTGAAACCCTTGCCCATGGTTTGGCTAGTAAGATCACCAAAATCGTCTTGGTAACTGTACTTCTGAACCAGGGGATGGCTCCAGATTTCTTGCAAGTTGATACGACGCTCGGGGTTGACTTGAAGCATGCGTCGGATAAGATCTTCAGCCTCAGGACTGATATGCTTGGGCATTTCGTACACTCCCTTCTTGGTTTTGCCCATCATGATCCGCAAGTCAGGATCGTCGAATGGAAGTGTTGCCGACAGCATCGCATAGAGAATGACTCCCATACTCCAGATGTCAGCCTTGTCACCGCGATACTGCCGATTTTTGAGAAGCTCCGGTGCAGCATAGTGAGGGCTACCACAAGCAGTTGCAAGCTGGTGGGTGGCTGTTTGGTGAAGGGCGGCCATTCCAAAGTCAGCAATTTTAATTTGCAAGTCGGCGGTAATAAGAATATTCTCCGGCTTCAAGTCACGGTGACAGACGTTGAACGAGTGACAGTAAGCAATGGCACTAATCATTTGCCGGAAAAAGAAGATGGCAATTTGTTCCGAAAGCCGGCCCTTGGTGTTGATGAAGGTGAAGAGGTCTCCTTGGTCGATGTATTCGAGAATGAGATAACTATTTTGGCACATACATTAGCACCAAAAGTTGAAGACACGTTACTGACACAGATCAAAACTCACATTTCAGAGCGGTTTTCCCAGATGTCGTAGAGCTTCATGATGTTTGGGTGCTCAATAAGCTTGAGGATCGCGACTTCTCGCTCAATAGCCATGGGGACACGCATATGGCCGTCCGAGGGCTCGGGAAGATGACTATCCCACTTGCTCAGGGCGGCTAAACTGCTATCTTGAACCAGATATGCCATGCGACGGTTGACAATCTTGACAGCGGCAAGCTGGTTTGTGATGCTGTGGCGACAGAGGCGCACACGGGCGGAGGAGCCCTTGCCAAGAGTGCGTCCCAGTTGCCAGGGGCCAATGTGCGTTTTGTAGTGTTTCTTGCTGTGGCTGCTAGATGTAGATGCATAAGAAGCTTGTGACATGCGCTTGTCTTCCTCAATGGCATGATGCTCGCTCACAATGGCGGACACGCGCGCGTCAGGAGCGACGTGGCGAGCGGCGTTGGACTGCGTCTGCCGCGCGTGATTGTGAGCCACGGCCTCATTTGCATTTTGATAGTCATTTCTTTGATTTCGATACTTGCTGGGTGGCTGATCTGCGTGATGAATGGGAGAATTGATGCGATAGCCAGCCTCGGCCAGCGGGGAGCGAGCAGCGGACACGGCAGCTTCAGCCATTTCTTCGGTTGCAGTGTTGTATGAGAAGCTAGAACATAATATTGGCGAGGAATAGAGGACAGCTGAGTCGGAAGAATTTAAATTCTGGGTAACGCCACGTTTTCTGATTCGCGTCAGAAAGAAATTCTTCGCGTCGAGTGCGTGCAAACGGTGGCTGTCGAGATATGTTGTAATAGGCGGTTGGAGCAAGCGTTTGCTTCGAGGAGCGTCGGGCGTGTAAGTGAGAGTCGGGGGTCGGGGGCGAAGGCAGTTGTTGCAAAGCCAAATCAAGAGCAGCGGGAGGATAGAAAAGAAACAAGTGCACAGTCCAAAAACGAGGAGAGAAAAGGGAAAAGAGACGCAGCGATGAGCCGTTGTAGCGGGGTGGAAGGAGGAAAAGAGAAGAAGAAGGAGAGAGACGGCACAAACGGAGGACTGGACGGCAAGACGGGGGAGACAGGCGAAGCAGGGGAGTCAGGCGGCGCGGAGACAAGTAGTGCTTGGGCGACAAATCAAATCGCACAATGTCGGACTTGCGAGCAGAGACAGAAACGTACCGGCCGCCCAGAAAAGCGAAAAACGAGCAGCTTGGAAGCTCAGGAATGCAATGTTTATGTGGGAGTGGCGGTCATGGCCCAAGTCAACACAGCGCACGATGCGACGGGGTTGCTTGTGGAGGGCAGCCGGCCGCCAGCTAATAAGCCGGGCAGGCTGGCGGGTTACAGTGAGAGTGACAGGCAGGCAGTCAAGGGAGGTCAAGGGAGGCTCATTAGGTACGCGCCGCGGCTCTGGAATGGAATTTTCTACAGCCCATCGACTCACCTGTACGGACCACCTGCAGACTACAACCTGCTTCTGGCCAGGATAGTCGACGCTAGGTTATTAATCTCATTTTCTTGTCTCCAAGAAGCAGTGGCGAGCCATCTCGCCGCATTCCATCATCCTAGTCAATCCATCACCACAGCATACCTCGCTGTACCAGAAGAGGCTATTTCTTTTCCGGCTGTCAATTGTCTCCTCTTATGGCAGCTAATAATTCGCACTTTTTTCGCCGTCACTGAACAAAACAATCAGGTCATGGAAACATCCCGGGACACCGTCGCTACCCACTCACCCCCCCTTGGTCCAGCCAACAATGTGTTTCCAAAATAGCACTCGGATCATTCCCACCATGTCCAGAGTATCAACAAAAGACATCTTTTAGTGTCATATCGATGTCTCATATGATGGAGCTCATACTCTAGCCCAGTCGATATTCTGTCGACACAACACTTGCTTAAAACGCCCTCCTTTAGCGGCGATGTTCTGCCACAGCCCTCCTGATACCGAGACCAACCTACCTATGTGTAAGACCTTTCCAAACAGAAGTATCCACATGCTGAAGAATCATATCCGTCACAAGCACCGAGGTGTGCCAGCCGACAAAATGGTGGCGACCGGCCACCAGGTAAGTCAAGGGAGGCACCCTAGAGACAGGCGATTCAGACGGCCAAGTCAACCCAGCCTCGCTTTACTGAGGAAAGGGTGTCGATTTGAACTCATTTATCGTATTATCTCATTATCTTTTCTTTTCAACCTGCGAAGTTACACCAGAGCCAGAAGCTGTTACCATAAGCTTCGATAACGAGTAACAGAGCGAGCGCCCTGTGAGATTGTAGCCGAATACTTAACTACGAACTTGGGATAGCCTTATTATATGATAGGCTTTGTTGGCCGTACTACAACCTACCTACAATAAACTAAGCTAAGCTATCATTCTATGTTACTTTTTCATCTCCCGTCTCACGGGGGTGGTATGATGGACTCTGGGACAGTTATGGTGCTGAGCTGACACCAATGTATAATAATATAAGAGCAGTTCCCGGCATGAATCAGATCAGCGTGATTGGTTTAGTGGTAAAATTCTCCGTTGCCATCCGCAACGTCGGGGAGCCCTGGGTTCGATTCCCAGATCACGCATTCTTTTTGCGGTCTTTATTTTTTTTTATGTTAAAATATTTCATAGTTTGCTACAGAGTACTCCTGACTTATAACACTGCGCTGTTGATTTGCAGACTTGGTAGATTTCCAGGCACGAAAGACGCTCAAATCTATTGCGTCGGATCACTGCTACTTAGCTTAGGCTTTGATTTACCTTGGCGTGAAACGACTTTTGTCGAGCACTCAGGCGGAGGAAATGATTGAGAAAACAATACAGCCCGAAATGCGCAAACTGCAGCCTCGATCATCTTCTCATTTTCTTTCCCTTCCAGTTTTGCCTCGAAGTACTGAGAAGTCCTATCTTCCACCACAGCCAGGCCAACACTTTTTAGTGGAGACCTCGTTAAGTGCACTGCAAACGCGTGTGGCGCGTCTTCACGGCCCCTCATTCAAAGTTCACAACCCGCAGCCGCAGCTCGGAATTATTGTTGGCCAGCACCACGGGTGCTCTCCTGCACGATGCCGTTGGAAAATTCTCGGAGGCGGCGGCGTGTCGAATCCGATGACGAAACGGACGATGACAATACTCTAACAGCAGACCCCCCGAAGCGACCTCGGCGATCGACGCTGCTAGCACATGGCGAAGTTAACGGCGACTCAAGCCACACGAATGGCGCCTCGCACTCGGCCAGTATGGAGGAATTCCAGCCTGGTTCTATTGTGCGCGTTTCTGTTCAAAATTTTGTAACATACGAAAAGGCCGACTTTTTTCCTGGCCCATACTTGAATATGGTTATTGGTCCTAACGGCACTGGCAAGAGTTCGCTTGTCTGTGCCATCTGCTTGGGGCTAGGGTACAGTCCCAAGCACCTGGGACGCGCAGGCTCGATCAAAGAGTTTGTCAAGCACGGCAAGGACAAAGCAACCATTGAAATAGAGCTACAAAAGAAACCAAACGTCCGGCACAACTACGTTGTCAAGGTCCAAATTCGTCGAGATCAGAACACACAGAAATGGTGGCTCAACGGCAAGGAGACCACGCACAAGAAAATTCAGGAGCTTATGGCGTCCCTCAAGATTCAAGTCGACAATCTTTGTCAGTTTCTACCTCAAGACCGGGTGGTCGAATTCGCCGCCTCAACCCCTATTCAGCTACTTCATGAGACAATACGCGCAGCAGCGCCAGAAGAAATGCTCATCTGGCAAAACCAACTTCGGGAATTGTTCAAAGAGAAGAAGGGCCTCACAGAGAATTCTCAAAATGACGCAGAGACCCTTGAGAACCTCATGGCTCGCCAGGAAGGATTGCAAGCTGAGGTCGACAGACTTCGAGAGCGTGAGGAAATCCAAAAAAGACTAGATGACCTCAAAATGGTGAAGGTCCTAGTCAGATATCAAGAGGCGCGAGACAAATTTCTCAAAGCGAAGGAGCTCAAGAAGAAAGCCCAAGAATCTTTGCGGCGGCTCGAGACCGAAAGCGGGCCTTCACTGCAGGCCGTGAACAAAAAGGAGGTATATCTAGACAGGGTCAAGACTTCCTTGTCCGGTAAAGAAAGAGCTCTTCAGCAGTGTCACGACATTTCGGATGCCCTTGACCAGCGAGTTAAGGACGAGCAGGCATCCATAGACGCGTTTGATGAGAAAATGGCGTCCGAGCGAAAATTGTTTGATGCGAGGAAAAAGGAAGTAGCTGCTGCTCGAGCCAGACTTACGTCACTACAGGCCGACCTGAAGAATTGCCCAGGCGAGTTCAACGCGAGCGAATGGAACCAGAAGATCCGTGCCGAGGAACACGAACTGCGCGACCTAGAGTCCACGGATCGCGAGCTCGGTCTACAATTAGCCAATCTGAAGGATGAGGTGCGAGGTCCAAAAGAGCGGATACTCACCTTGACAGGGTCCTTAGAGTCGCTCGACACGCACTATGGCCAGCAAGTGAACTTGATGACAAAGAAGTTCCCGGAGGTCGCGCAAGGATGGGAATGGATTCAAACACATAAGGACGAATTCGAAAAGGAGGTGTTTGGTCCACCGATGATCAGCTGCTCAATTAAGGACGAGCGTTTTTCGTCACAGGTCCAATCGTTGCTACAAGTGGATGACTTTGCATGTTTCACCGTCCAGACGCGCGCCGACTACAAGAAGCTGTCCCACCAGCTTTACCGTGTCATGAGTCTCTCAGTCGTTATCCGCTCAAGCGTTCACTCTTTGGAAAATTTTCAGTCCCCAACGTCGCGGGAGGAAGCTCTCAAGCTCGGTCTTGACGGTTTCGCTATCGATTATGTCGAGGGACCTGAGCCCGTGCTCGCTATGCTTTGCTCGGAAAAGCGACTCCACCAGTCTGGTATTGCGTTGCAGGAGCACGATAACGATCAATATAACAGGCTTGCGAGCAGTGGCAATATCACTCAGTGGGCTGCTGGCAAGCATATGTTCAGCCTTCGCCGGCGTAAGGAGTACGGTGGCAAGGCGATGACTGCTGTTAGCAAATTGATTGGTCCTGGCTTGTTCTGGACTTCTCAGGGTGTCGACGTGCAGGAAAAGGCGGAGCTCACGCGGCAACTTGCAGAGGCCAAGGCAGAATTTCATACACTCAAGGAACGGAACACCGAAGTGTTGAAAAAGCGGACAGGCATCGAAAGACAGAAGCAAGCTATAAACGCGAAGATTGTTCGTCCCCTCGAGCTACTGTCAACTTGTTTCATGCCGCTAACAACCTCACAGGACGATCTCAAAACGGAAAAGAGTGGTCTTCAACGGGAGTATCAAAAATGGAAATCTCTACCAGACAAGATTGGTAAGTCTCTTTGAGGTGCAGGTTCGTGCTTGAGGCTAATGGTGTCATTGAAGAGGCTGAGGAGCGTCGGAGAGAAGAAAACACGAACATGATGGAAGTAATACGAAACCGCATGTACGCAGCCCAATACAGCTTGGACAAGATGATCATGGACAAGTTCAGCGCTGCGATGCTCCACGCTGCTTCTCTAGAAAACATGATGAAAGTACATGAGACATTTATTGAGGCTTCGATGCGCTCCATCGAAGCTTCTTCCGACCTTGCGGGGCTCAAAGAGCGCAATGCTAAGATCGTGGCTCGCCTTGCAGATGAAAGACGGAAATTGGAAGAAGCTACGGCAAGCGCTGATCGAGCACGCACCGTGGGCAGAGAGATGTCAGACAAGGTCAAGGACTTGCTCGCTGAGCTTGGGGAGCGGCGCCTGTACTTGCAGGGCCTGGCAGAGGGCAAGACGGAGCACGAAATCGACGTGGAAATGGCTGCGGAGCAGGCACAGCTCGAGCTCATCTACACATCCGACCCTAGCGTCCTGCGCGAATTTGAGAGGCGGGCGCAAGACATCGAACGTCTCCAGCGCAAGATTGAAAGCATCAGCACCAAAGCCGCCGAGCTGGCGGCTGCCCAAAACTCGCTGATGAACAAGTTTGAGCCAAAGTTGGACGAGCTGGTTGCGCAGATTAACAGTGCGTTTGCATATAATTTCGAGCAGATTAGCTGCTCGGGCGAAGTGCGCATCCACAAGGACGAGGACTTTGAGCAGTGGGCTCTGAACATCATGGTTCGCTTCCGGTACGCGTCCCATCCATCAAGTCATCCATTCACTTTAGCAGAGCATCACTAACAACGTCCGCAGTGAGAACGAGACCCTCCAGCAGCTCAACGCGCATCGGCAGTCGGGCGGCGAGCGCGCCGTCTCGACCGTCTTCTTCCTGATGGCGCTGCAGTCGCTCGCGCAGTCACCCTTCCGCGTCGTCGACGAGATCAACCAGGGCATGGACCCGCGCAACGAGCGCATGGTGCACGAGCGCATGGTGGAAATCGCGTGCCGCGAACACACGAGCCAGTACTTCCTCATCACGCCCAAGCTGCTCCCGGGTCTGCGGTACGACCCCAAGATGCGTCTCCTGTGTATCGCCAGCGGCAAGTATATGCCCCGCGACGGTGCCAAGCTCGACTTTGGCCGGTGTCTGGCCGTGATGCGTGGCATGGCGGCGACGAGAGCGTGAAGGGACGGGGCGGTTTACTGAATCCTGTTCCTGAATTCGGTTCCTGTATTCGGTTCCTGTATTCGGTTTTCTGTATATACAAAATCTATGCTTTCAGTGGTGTAAGGAGGCAAATATCTCAAAGAGAGATACAGGGTTGTTCTGATGACGGGTCCCGGAAGCAGGGGGCTTCCAAAATTTGGGAAAATTTGGGGAAATTCTTTTTACTTTTACAGTGTACAAATTTGGCGTTTACTTGAGCGTCCTGAGCGTCCTGAGCGTCCTTGGCATAATGCATATTGTCTTTTCTTCCTCTCCCAATGAAAGAGTCACGTAGATCTTGCTCGACTTTGGTGCTCTTCCTCGCCTTGGGCTGGTTATCCGGTTGCCCAACCTTGCGAGTAATGCTTGGGTGCGCCTCTCTTTATAACAGAACATTGCGCTTCCAGCTCACTTCACGAAAGAAATGTTGGCAAGTTTCAGCGGTTTGTAGTCATTGTACAACGATTAAACTTTAAACGAGACCCGTGACATAGTATAAAGAACAAGCGCAACAATACAAAAAAAGAAAAAAAGAGAGAAAAGTAGGATGAAAAGAGAATATGAAGCTTCAAGAAAAAAGCAACTCGCAAGCATCATGGGTTTCCCACCTTTCTTTTCGGTTCTTCAAGACCATAAAGAGCACCCAAATCAAGTGACCATCACAGAGACCTTTCATTTTTTTTTATCACTGTTTCCAACAGAAGACGTTTGTCGTTTCCTTCCGTCACCTCTTCGCTTTTGAGAGAGAAAAAATTCCAGTAAAAAAAAAAGGCAAGAAAGAAAGAAAAGAGGACAGCGGGAGAAAGAAGAGCAACATACATCCCAAATCACACCAGGTTGGGAAAGAAGGAAAGAAGGAAACGAGCATATACATACAATAAATAAAACACTGACGGAAAGAAGTGTGAAAAAAAAAAAGAAGAAAAAACCGATCCCAAATTTATTTTATCCAGTAAAGACCAGGAAATGAAAGCAGCGGGTATATGCGTTCATGAAAGCGTAGCATGTCTTCAATCCCAGAAGACTGAAAAACCTCAGGCCTTTTACTCATTAATGTCGAGGGAGAAAACGCTCAAGCTCAGGAGAGCCATCGAGTCGTCCAGCTTCCCTTTATCGTTTGCTTCGTGTCGTTACTTTGATTTGCGTCCCTCGGCGTGCTCTTCGGCATCCAGTTTCTTACGCCAGTCGGCCAGGCTCTCGCTAAGTCCGGCCCCGACCATGGCTTCGTCGTCCTTCTTCAGGTCGGCTGGC
Source organism: Cordyceps cicadae (assembly GCA_002968875.1). Lineage (NCBI taxonomy): Eukaryota > Fungi > Ascomycota > Sordariomycetes > Hypocreales > Cordycipitaceae > Cordyceps > Cordyceps cicadae. The sequence goes on along the minus strand of MWMN01000004.1, from coordinate 565,578 downwards.
GGGTCAAAGTCGAACGTGTTGCTCAAACGGTAGTTCTTGTTGGTGGCTTCCCAGTGGGTGCGGAGGGTCTCGAGCTCGCTGGCAAGATTTTCGAGGGCCGCGCTGCTACGGCCGTCCGCGTTGCCGTGGCCGCCGCCGCCGTATACGCTCTCCGTCTCGGAGCTCTCTTGGCGCTTGTGACTTGCTCCGTTGGAGGCGCCACCGTCGACTGGTGTCATGTTGGCCTGTCGGCTGCGCCGGCGGTAGTTATCAACAGAGTGTTCCACCTGCTCAAGCAAGAAGGTGACCCGTGTCTCGGCGGCGGCGGCGCGCTGCTCGAGCAACTCGTTTTCGGAGCGCAATTGTTCAAGGTCCTTGGCATACGTGGCCAGCTGCTTTGTGGAGTGCTCCTTTTCCTTGTGCAGACCAGCAAGCTCCTTCTGCACGCCAGCATACTTCTTCTCCAATTGCGTGCTGGAACTGCGGAGCTCTTCTTGCAGGGTTCCGATCTGTTGCTCCAGATTGTGCTTTTCAGCCTCCCACGCGACGGGCGTTTCCAAAGATCGACCATTACCCTCGCCGTTCTGCAAGCGATCCTCCAAGGATTCCATCTCTGTCTTGAGACGCGCGTTGTCGGCCTTGTAGCGCTGCAATTGCTCCTGAAGCTGCCTCAACATCTTCTCCGTGCCCTTGACGTAATGTACAGCAGATTGGTAGTCGTTCTCAAGCTGGGTCAGCTTTTCGCGGTAAGCAGATTCGGATTCCTGCGCTTGGATGGCAAAGGCTTGTTTCGTCTCCTCGTGAGAAGCATGCGAACTTGCCAGTTGGGATTCCAGCTCACGCAGACGGGTTTGCTCGGGCGATGTCGTGCGAGGGCTGGTGAGTCCTCGGCTGCGCGCAGCAGTCGTGGGGCTAATGCCGCGCTCATTGAGGATATCCTTGAGCGCATTATGTTGTACTGTCATGGCATTCGTCTCCAATTGCTGCGCAGCAAGCCGGTTTTTCACATCCGCATGGGCGGCCTGCAGACTCTGAGTTTCTCGAAGGGCAGCCTGGAGCTGTCGCCTGATGGACACACCCTCGCGGCTCGACTGCTCCTGATACTGTTCCAGACCCGCAATGCGTTCTTCGGCGCTCCGGAGCTTATCGGCAGCCGCGTCAAGCTCTTGCTGGTACTTCTTGACCAAGGCATTGGAGCTAGCAACTTGACTTTGCAGTGCCGTAGATCGCTCAGTCTCTCCAGTGTTGGACTTGGGCGAGTCGCGCAAGGTAATCTTGTCAAGTCCAGAGAGGACGACGGCGCGGTGTTGTCGTGCTTCGTTTGCATTCTTCTCTGCCAGCTCTTCGGCGTCGCGTAACCTTTGCGTGGAAGCAACCAGCTCGGCTGTGCAGGCTTCGTGCTCTATCTTGAGCTTGTTGAACTTGGTCTCCAGTCTCTCACGGGCAGTGCGCTCTTCTGCCAGCTTCTTCTCCACATGGGACTTTCCATCTTCCGAAGCCTTGATTGCCGCCCGAAGAGAGGTGAAAGTCTCGTCGTGATTCTTTGATGTCCCAACGGCGTCGTTGTATTTGTTCGTGACATCTTCCTTCTCGGCTTTAAGCAAGGCCAGGGCAGATACAGCATCAGAAGCAGTAACAGAGTGTTCTCGGGCTTCCCGTTGTGACAAATGTAGCTCAGACTTGAGACGCTCAACCTCGGCAGAAGTTTGCTGCTTGTAAGACTCGAGGTGGGTGAGGCGCTTCTCGGCGGCGTTGGACGTCTCGTCGGCCAATTGACGGGCGCGCCTTTCCGCTTCTAATTCCGATTTCAGATCTTCAATCTGAGTCTGCTGCTCTTTTTGCACGTGAAGTGCACTCGCCAGCTTCTTGCTAATGCCACCGACGCGGCCGACCTCATCACGCTCTCCATCCAATTGCGGGGTACTGGCAGTGCTGCCAGCGGTTGATGCAGCAGCTACTTTAGCCTTTGCGTACAAGGCTTCTTGAATAGCAGCGTCTCGTTGTCTTTCTGCCTCGGCAATTTGCTTGGCAGCAACAACAGCTTGTTTGTCGACCGCACTTTGGACGTTGGCGAGCTCGGTTCGCATAGTTAAGAGTGCCTCAATGACCGGCTTGTCCTCGTCATCAAAGGTTTGAGACGACTTCTCCAAGGCTACACTGGAAGTGTTGGGAACATAGCCGCCCTTGCGAGCCAGCTCAAGTTCGGAAGCGTACCAGGCGTTCTTGTTTCTTGCAGCATCGAGTTCCTTGAGCAAGGCAACGGTTTGTGAATTGCGCCCGGATGAGCGACGAGACAACAAGCTGCCACCCGTTCGAGTCGGTGGGGGTGGCGATGATGGACGGTTAGCACGCGACGACTCTAATGTGCTGTCGATGGAGCCTTGTGACGGGCGAGGTGCACGAGACCTTTCTGAGCCGCTGGGCGATCTTACGCTTTGCGGGGGTGAGCGTTGGCCATTTACCGCAGCGGAGATGGGGCCCTCGGGGTCTGCGGCCAGTTGTCGTGTAGGGGTCTCGGCAGGACCGGGCTTCGGCGAGCCGATATCAGGACGGTCGACGGATGCGCCACGGACTCGCCCTACCACAGAGGGCTCCGGCGACTTGGATCCAGCAGGAGCATGGGGAGGCGAGGCGGCCGGCGGAGGCGTTGGGCGCGGCAGTTTCGATCCCGCACCGGCTGGTCCATGGGGCTCAGGGCTTGTCAGGTTCAACGAGCGGCTCGAGTCGGGACTTGAGATGGGACCCGACCCATTCGTAGCCGCTACCGTGGCGATGACAGCGGCTGCGCCTGCCACTGCACCTGCGTTTGCGCCCTGCGTGATTCGCTTGGGGTCTTGAGCCCCGTTGGGGGCGCCTGGAGCTTGACGGTTTAAAGTCTCCAGGCTCGGGCGGCTGGCCTGGGGAGAGCGAAGCGAATTCTGTTGGGCGTCGGCGGGATACCGAATCTTAGTCGTATCCAAAACATAGAGAATACCAAGATCATTGACGGTGGATGCAGCAGTGCTAGGCTCACCACCAAGTACAACGATGGACTTGCCAACAGTGGTCATGCTGTGGCCGGATCGTGGCGAGGGGGAAGGGCCCATGTTCTGGAATGTGTACCAACGTCGAAGGGAGATCCTGAAAGCAGCAAGGTCGCCCAAATCGGTGCCCTCCTCGGTTCTGCCTCCGAAGACGTACATGACGTCGTCAACAAGGGCGGCGGCATGACCTTCACGGCGGGAGGGGATGTACCCAATGCAGTCGAGCTGAGACCACTTGTTGACTTGCGGGTCGTAGCACCAGACATCGTTGAACCATTCGAAGCCATTGGTACCGCCGAACAGGTACATCTTGTCGTTGTAGGTGATGACGGTATGGTTAGTTCGGGCGGCGGGTATACTCGGGGACGCTTCGGATTGGAGGAGAATTTCCCATCGATTGTTGGCCATTTGGAGCTGGTTCAGGTCAAAGGCGGATAGATCATTCATGAAGTAGCCTTCAACTTGACCACCGAAAATGTAAATTTTGGAGCCGAGAATGTTCAACGAGTGGCCATAGCGACCAGACGGACGAGGCCCAGCGGGTAGCGCTCTGGACCAGTGCCTGGTGGATGTGTTGAGGAGGTAGAGTGTCTCGTCAAGGACATCGGAATCCTCGATCTTGGTGTCACCACCGTAGACTATGAAGGCATTGCCGACCAAAAGGCTGGAATGGCCAACTCTGGGCCCTGGTCCTTCCGCGGTGGTGGACAGTGGATAGCATGACATGCTGCCTCCGGCCTCGATCATCCAGAGATCGCCTTTGACGGTGGAGCTATTGATCAGGCCGCCCATCATGTAGATATCACCTTCCTTGGAAGATGCGCTATTGACGGCGGCGCCATATCGGGGGAATGGACTAGGAGTTTGCGTAGTGTAGGTGATGCGCCGTTGAGACCATGGATATAAAGAGGCGTTTGGGTTGGTGGGTGGCGGACCGTTGCGAGGCTAAAGCAGAGGTAAAAATGAAGCATCAGCATCGCCCATCTGGATGGGTATCGTGGTGGAAAGTAACTAGACTTACCGCAGCATCGGTGGGAGGCCCCATTGGATTATTGTTGTTGTCGACACTGCCGCCGCGACGGCTGTGCGCAGAGGTGACCTTACGCTCGGGGGTGGTGACGGTATCATTGTCCAACGAGTTGACGCTGCCAGTTGGGGTTGCCCTGTGTTTTTCATGCTGGATGCGGGAATTGGCGCCGGGCATGGAGGTCGGGGGATGAGGATTGCCATCACGGCTGGACAGCGCGCGATCCTGGTGGTTCTTTTTGGATTTGAAGAGAAACGCCATGATGGATCAGGGGCCGCGCGCCGGCGGGCAAAGAGGCGAGGATAGTCGGCGCAACGGGGGGGGGGCGCGATCCGGGAGCAATTGAAAGAAGGGCGCAGAGGAGACTGGTTTCCGGGAGATTTTGAAAGACGAAAGGCGATGGCAAGATGCGGCTATACAGTCGTTAGGGGCCGATGAGGGTAGTAGGGCTGGCGGTTTGAGATAGTGGGAGCGAGCAAGCCAGGGGAAGAGGAGGCGTGTGCGCGTGCGCAAAAGGGCTTGCTTGCTTGCTTGCTTGCTTGGGGCCGGGCTTGCTGATGGGAAGCCAGCGAGGCAGACGAGGAGGATGGTGCGATGTGAGATGTGCGATGTGCGATGCCGGTAAAGGGCAAAAGGGAGCACTGCTGCACTGGAGCCCGGGTTTGGAGATGGCTGGGAACCGCCGAGGAGGAGGAGGTTGCGTGGGTGAGACGGCGAGTTGGTTGGTTGGTCGTGGGCGGGTGACGAGGAAAATTGTCGTCGTGCCTCTTCTTTTTTGGGGATGGCCAAGCTGGTTCAGCGGCAGGGGGGGGGGGCGGCGTAAATTCCAGAGGGGTTGGGCGTGCAGGTTGTGTTGCGGCTAGCGGGAGCCGGGGCGTAACTAGAGTTGGGAGAGGAGGAGGAGAGGGAGGAGCAGAGGTAGAGGCGGTAGGGTAGGGTAGGTAGGGTAGGTAGGGAGGTAATAGGGAGAGAGGTGTTGACTGGATGGTGGGATCTCGCGGTTGCCCCAGTTTGGGTGAGCAAACATGATGGGAGGACAAAAGACAGAAGAAAGAGTACGACGACGATGGGTATAAGAGACCTACTAACTACAAAGGGGGTTTGCATCGACCCAGGAAATGGACAGTAATTGAGCAAACAGGTGGATAACACAGCCATCACCATCCACGAGATCCTACTCCGTACATGAGGAAAATATTCGTACCAATGCAACAACTGTTGGGGGCGTGGCGTCGGCATCGGTACCTGAAGACCAGCGGCTGAAAAAAAAAGGGGATTGCTTTATTGACGAGTTTGCAATGGATGGATGGCTTACATGGACAAACTCCCCAGATCCAAAAAGTCGATGGTACCTTACTTACTACCCTTACCGCCCTGCATTGGCATTTTGCACTCACTCACTCACTTTGGTACCTCGGCGATGGATGCCCCCTGTTTCTCCTGTTTCGTGGTGGCACAAGCCGCCAGCTGAGCCTGGCTTGGCTTTGGAAATCACCAGGCTCGTGTGATTTCTTTAGGAGTTCCTGTAGGTCAGTAAGTACCTATGTACAGTAGGTAGGTAGGTCGGTAAGGTAGGTACCTCTTCGTACTGCCAGTAGGTACCACTGTATGTATTTATGTATGTACATAACTAGATGCGCTCTCGGGCCCAGTCAGAGATGCAGTATTAGTTACCAAGACAGACAATTGTCCATCTCTTCGACATGGCATATAAGCCAACACAAGAAATAAATACTCGTAAACTGACATGGCCCTGTTGGTGACGACTGGGAATGTCAATGTCAGGGGCTACTAACCTGACAAGCAACGTTTGTCCTCTTGGTGCCGCATGCACGCAATCTATCGAGTCTCGGTGTTCAAAATCGCACATGTGCACTTGTAGCGGTTCACTTCCGTCTCTTCATGCAAAAATGTCCGTCATTCCTAAAAACTTGTTTTTTTTTCTATTATTATAGTCAACATTGGTATAATACCATCCTTGTTGTGTCTGTACTGTACCAACTTTTGCATCTGTACGAAGCATTCTCAACGTTCCAAGTGGTTAGGTCAATTCGCACACTGTGGGGAAGCGCGGTTCTCCATAACAAGGTACCACCCAGGTACCTTGGCGCAAGGCACAGACAGGTCCACACTATTAAGCTCGCTGCAGGGCCGCTTGTTGGACATGACATGCCGGAGAAGTGCCGCCACAAAGACTCGGTTTCTTAACCGGCCGCTGTTAAGGATATTAACATTGAAAGAGTCGGGTCGCTACAGTCACAAGCGGTTCTCGGCCTATTGCCTGGGACTAGCGTCAGGTGCAACGCGTCATTGGTGGCTGCAGCGAGAAAGAGTCTGGACGTGCCTACCTGGGAACATAGGTACTTGGTAGGTACTTCTAGGCAACTTCATATTAACAGTGCCCGCCACCCGCGCGAAATCAAAGGGGCTGGAGGGTCGCCGATCCACACCCTTCTTTTCTTCATCCTGGAAGAACTTTGACTGGCGACTGGCACGCTTTGCCAACCTCCAATCTCGCTCTCAGATATATCCGTACCAAGTGTCAGAGTCGTTTGTCTCGGCTCTCCCCAACGCCCGTTAGATCCTCGGAGACGCCTGCTCCCCCGTCATTTCACATATCAACATCGATGCTAGCCGCTGTACCGATAGCCCATCACGCCCGCCACAGATGTGCCTTGTCATACTCCATGCTATGGTTGAACCTTCGTTCTGCGAAACTTGCTACATATTATAACCTGCTAACTTGGCTACGACTACTCCGATTGTACGCTTAGGCTGTCCAACGTCAACTCGGTGCGGAGTCCGTATCACACCGGCCTTTTGAACAACCTCGCTCGGTGTACTGTCGCCGAGGTCTGGTGCTTAATTCGTCCAATAATACGAACAAATGCAGATTTCGGCGCGCCTTGGACCACAAACTTTCACCGCCGCCACTCAGGTCCGTCAACCCATCCTATACGGTTGGCGTGTTTGCTCGAGCGCCCCGTTCTGTGCTCTTTCTCCCACACTTGCGGCCTAGAGGCCTACCCGGGACCAACAAACAGCCCTTGAGATATGGCAGTGTGGTGGGAGTTGCAGTCCAGAAACCACTATCTTAGATCCGCGTTTTTTTTATCATACATCACATACCAGGCTACAATGCTAGCCCCGAGGCCCCTTCAATCCAAATGTTGTTGAACCCTGTAGACTAAACTTCAGGGTTAGTATGTCAATCTACGAACCACGTACACAAAACCCTGCGCCATCGTAACTGCATTCGTGAGGATCCACCATCCACGCGCAAATATATTCAACTCGCTCCTGAGCATAATCATGGAAATGCGTAATCAGGTCCCGCCTAGATCAAACTACCTGCCAAAACAGATGATGCGCTGGAGTAGGGGATGCCCGATCCTTCGCGACATACCCCACAAAGATGTCTCATTGATCCTAGCACCAAACCTTCTGCAGTGTAAGTTCGCGGACGACTCGAGCGTGGTATTATCTTATAAACAAACAATGGAAACTATCCTTTGCGATTGCCGTAGACATTCCCACTATCGAAGGTAGGGCAACTACCCGAAATGCCCACCCCTTTAATCACACCCCAATTTAAGCATTTCATCGCTGTCCTGACCAATGGACCTAGATATTGGCTGTTTGCGATGCAATTTTGCTGGACTAATACTATCTATTGTACATCCGGAGATCAATTTATAGAGCGGTCACAAAGCTACTGACACGGTGGAAATGACCAAAAAGCCGTAGTCTGCAACAGCGCTGCCAAATAGCTGCCGAATAAGTCTAATAAGGGGGTTCGAGTGATGGCAAATCCATAGTACTATCGTCTGTTGGTCTGTGGGAGACATTATAGTTCTCAGTCAAGCCTTTCCTGTGCTCGTTGACCTCCTAAACTGAAACATGATGTGGAGAAACCGTACGCTTGACATTGAAGTCACTATCTCATTACATTACTATCTCGCCGTGCTTCTAAAAGTCTCCGGAGCGGAACCACAGTGGCATCGTCAGTCGGGGAAGGCGGGCTGGAGAGTCCACATCCAGCCGGCTCAAGTATGGGCGGGCTGGAGCCGAGAGGAGGAAGGGAAAGGCTTGATATATGGATGCTGTCTTAGCTCTCGACGCCTTTCGCCTGGATGGGGAGATGATCACCCCAGGTGGACAATTGTGGCTTCTCCCCTTCCTCTCAACTTTTTACCTGACGAGTCACGACCGACCAAAAGCGCGAGTTTTGACAAAGACTCATCTCGCAAAGGGAATGGTAGCACTCCCTTTGCGGCTGCGTGCTGAACGGATATTGGTAGCAACAAGCTGCAAAAACAATGTAACCCTTATACGGAGGGGTTGTGCAATGAGATAAAAATGTGCATGATAATGAAACCTAAGTCTAACATCTAAGTATTGTTTTTCAGGAAACATGCATCACTCTTAGAGCGCTGGCTGCTTGGCTCGTGTTAGTGATAACAAGCGATCATCATACACACATATCGATAAGCCCGTTTTGGCCTTATCTTCCCGCAAAATACTAGATCCACCCCTGAATGCCGGGTGTGTCCGATTTTAGCGCCGGAACATTATTCATGCAGTCCCTAGCGCAGTTGGTTTTGGTGGCATGAGCCCCCAGCACCTCTTCAGCACTTGCTTTCTGGCGATTTTTTGAACGCGACGTCCCTCGTTACCTCCACCAAATACTTACACACAGAGGCCACCTGTATTAGAGGTGCTTCTTCCACGCAAACACACCACCACGCCTCTTACTACTCCATTGAACTGGCTGAACTTAGCGTTCTTTTTTCTCATCACGAAAGCCTCGAAATATTAATTCCAAATCGCTTCACCCGATCCAGAAGCCCAGATCCGCCACCTTCTGCCCCCCCCACACCAACGACTAAGTAGGGCCACCTCCGACTTCTCTCGCGCGGCATTGCCTCCTTGAATAGGAGTGCTTTTCGCGTCTTGGGGACGCTTATGATGCAGCGATGTCGGGGAACACGATAGACGATGTCGTGAAGCGACTTAGCAGCGCGGACATTGGTAAGAAATGATTGCGGTGGCCTGCTTGCGCCTGCCTCTCGCAACGAATGCGCAAATCCCACAACATGAACCAATTCTCACATGATGCTTTACAGATTCCAAGTCCAAAGTAGAAGCTGCCACTACTCTCCGCGACTCCCTAGACCACTACACAAATGGTCCCATATACCCTCCTTTCCTCAAGAGGGTGATGCCCATCTTCCTCAACATCTTGCGTGGACCATGCATCTTCCAGAGCAACTCACCAGAGCAGGTTCGTCAAGGCGCGCCATCACTATCGGATGTACTATTAAGCTAAATTACTTAAAGAGATTGCGAAATTGTATCCTGGAGGTCCTTCACAGGTTGCCCAGCGCGCCATCGCCTGCCGAGCCACTCGAGCCATACGCCGTCGAACTTGCCGAATTGCTCATGCAACTGGTGCGCACCGACAATGAAGAGAACGCGACATTATGCGTCAAGATTACATCCGACATTATGCGTCATCAACACAAGGCGTTGACCGGCAAGGTCCAGCAGTTCCTGTCTCTAATACAGGAACTATTTGAGCAGATGGACAAAGTCGTCCGCGAGCAGCTGGACAACGGTGCTGCCCCGCCTACTGCTGGAGGCGCACCTTCAACACCCGGCAGCTCACAGAATTTCCAGTCGCCTCGACCAGCCTCTCCTGTTGCGTCTGTAACCGAGCTCGGCGCCGACCCTCAGCAACAGAATCGCCCTCTGCTCAAGGGAATGCAGTCCTTCAAAGTTCTTTCAGAGTGTCCGATTATTGTGGTCTCGATATTCCAAGTGTACCGCAATACAGTCCAGCAAAATGTAAGGGCATTTGTACCGCTTATCAAGTCAGCCCTGCAGCTTCAAGCCAGCGCTCAGAAGCAAGCGCATGCCGATGCCGCTAGCAAGGGCAAAATTCACACTGGCGTCAGCCCTGCTATCAAGAATCGTGCGGCCTTTGGCGACTTCATCACTGCTCAGGTAAAGACCATGAGCTTCTTGGCGTACTTGCTCAGAGCGCACTCGTCGCAACTCAATGACTTCCTGCCGAACTTGCCTGACATTGTTGTCCGACTATTAAAGGACTGTCCTAAGGAGAAGTCCGCCACAAGAAAGGAGCTGTTGATTGCAATCCGGCATATAATTAACTATAACTGCCGCAAAATCTTTCTCCCCAAAATCGACGAGCTTCTTGATGAACGCACATTGACCGGCGATGGACTGACAGTGTATGAGACGATGCGGCCGCTTGCCTACAGCATGCTCGCAGATCTGATACACCATGTACGAGACTCGTTAAGTCCGGAACAGATCCGCAAGACAGTCGAGGTCTACACGAGGAACTTGCAGGACCCGTTCCCGGGAACTAGCTTCCAGACAATGAGCGCCAAGCTTCTGCTCAACATGGCCGAGTGTATCGCGAAACTACCGAACAAGGTTGACGCTCGCCACTATCTCATGATGATTCTCAACGCCATCGGAGACAAGTTTGCTTCCATGAATCGCCAGTACCCAAACGCCGTGAAGCTGTCGAAGCTTTGCCATCAGCAGCAGGATAGCAGCGCCAGCGCACCGGAGACATATCTTGCCGACAGAGAGAACCCCCCGGACTGGGATGAAGTCGACATCTTCTCCGCCATGCCCATCAAGACCTCACACCCGCGAGATAGAGGCTCTGACCCGGTGGTCGACAACAAGTTCCTCTTCAAGAACCTTATGAATGGGCTTAAGAATACCTTCTACCAGCTGCGAACATGCAACGTTGGGACACCGATTGACCCGGCAAACGCGCCCCCACATTGGCAAGAAGTCGCATACGGCTTCACTGCGGAAGAGGTCAATGTTATTGTTAAGCTCTTCCGCGAGGGCGCCTACGTCTTCCGATACTATGAAATTGAAAAGCCGGCGATGGAATCGCAGTACTCTTCACCCGTCGAACAAATGGCGAATTTCTACATGATCTCTAGTTCCAAGGAAGAGAAGGACCTGCTCGAAACGTTTGCTACTGTCTTCCACTGCATCGACCCGGCCACCTTCCATGAAGTCTTCCAACAGGAGATCCCACACCTCTACGACATGATCTTCGAGCATACATCATTGCTGCATATACCCCAGTTTTTCTTAGCTAGCGAAGCGACTTCTCCCAGTTTTTGCGGCATGTTACTGCAGTTCCTCATGGAGCGAATCGACGAAGTTGGTTCAGCTGATGTCAAGAAAGCGTCCATCTTGATTCGTCTGTTCAAGCTGGCGTTTATGGCCGTAACGCTTTTTGCCGGCCAAAATGAGCAAGTACTCCTTCCGCACGTGGTCAACATTGTTACCAAGTCGATTGAGCTTTCGACCAAGGCCGAGGAGCCTATCAACTACTTTCTTCTCTTGCGTGCGCTATTCCGTAGCATCGGTGGTGGCAAGTTTGAGCAGCTCTACAAGCAGATCCTCCCGCTATTAGAAATGCTACTCGATGTCCTGAACAACCTGCTCATGGCGGCGCGTAAGCCGGCTGAGAGGGATCTTTATGTCGAGCTGTGCCTCACCGTTCCTGCGCGACTCAGTCATCTACTGCCTCATCTGCGATTCTTGATGCGGCCGCTGGTGGTTGCCCTGCGCGCTGGAACGGATTTGGTAGGGCAAGGCCTGCGCACATTGGAACTATGTGTCGATAACTTGACCACCGATTACCTCGATCCTATCATGGCCCCTGTTATCGATGAACTCATGACTGCGCTGTTTGACCATCTGCGACCGCATCCCTACAACCATTTTCATGCGCACACCACTATGCGAATTCTAGGCAAACTCGGAGGACGGAATCGCAAGTTCATGACTGCGGCGGTACCTCTGACCTACCAGACATACGCAGACGATGCTACAAGCTTCGATGTCCGCCTGATTGGCTCCAAGTACGACAGGGCATTCCCTGCGAACCTGGGCATTGACTTTGCCATCCAGAAACTGACCGAGGTTGTGAAAAACGGCAAAGGCAACCAAACCAAACAATACGAAGAGTACTACAAGGGCCAGGCGTTGCATTTCATCAAGACACAGCTGAAACTTCGCATTGGCTACGACCAGTTACCAGAAGACTTACCACGTATTGTTCGTCTGCAGGCGCAAGACCTGCTTGGCCGCAAGCTCGACATCAATTTTGCACCTTTTGAGACATCAAGTCGCGACAAATCCATCCCGAAGAAGGATGAGCAAGACGAAATCACGAAGCGACTGCTCAAAGCTGTCATGTTTGCGTACTCGATACCTGAATTCAAAGACAAGGCCACCGCTTTCATGCAAGATATTTGCAGGCACTTTGCGCTCATCGAGATTGGAAGGGCGCTGGTTGACCTGAAACGCAACACCAGCCCGTTCGACCCTAGAGCCGGCGAGGGGCCCCTATTCATCGATACACGAGTACTGTCAGATGCGATTGTCGAGTCACTGGCGTCTGACCACCCTGATGTGCGTGAGGCAGCTCAGAATGCCATCCGCGACCTCTTCCAGTGTGCTGCTATCGTGTTTGGTTCTGCGGACAATGTAGGTCGCCTGCCTTTGTTTAGCCACCTCAGTAGCACTTTCTGTCACAGCTGCTACGAGGAGGAATGGTTCACCAAGGCTGGCGGCAGTCTCGGCATCAACTTCCTCCTCACGGAGCTTGATTTTGGCGATCAATGGGTCGCCACCAAGCAGATGGAATTCATCCGATCGCTCATGTATGTCATCAAGGACATGCCCCCTGACCTGCCTGAGAAGACGCGATGCCTTGCCCAAAGCAGCCTGGAAGTGCTTCTTTCCCGCATCACTAAAAACATCAAGAAAGAAGATGCCCTGCCTGTTCCGCAACTAAACGGTCAGCCCTTGGTCAAGCAGCCTCGCCTTGCGCAGATCTGCATGCAGTTCAACAACGAGTTGTTCCACATGAACAAGTTTGTGCGCGAGACTGCGCGAGAGTCTCTGGAGCTCATTGCCAAGGCTGCTGGCTGCCAAGTCTGGGAACTGGTCGAGCCTTACAAGGACAGGTTTCTGCAACCAATATATGCCAAGCCGCTCCGTGCTCTACCCTTCGCTATTCAGATTGGATACATCAATGCCATGACCTATCACATGAGTCTGAAGAGCGATTGGGTCAAGTTTGACGAAAACCTAAACCGGCTGCTCATGGAGTCTCTTGCTCTGGCAGATGCCAGCGACGAATCATTGGCTAACAAGCCAGCCGAGTATCGCACTCATGAGCACATTGTCAACTTGCGCATTTCTTGCATCAAGCTGCTGAGCACGGCCATGGCGTTTGAAGACTTTGCGAATGCCCCCACGAAAGGCAAGATCCTGTCTGTTTTCTTCAAGTGCCTGTACTCAGACTCGAAACCTACCATTGCTGCAGCCAACGATGCCCTCAAGTCCATCTTGCTTGTTGACAGAAGATTACCCAAAGATCTGCTCCAGGGAGGCCTTCGCCCTGTTCTGCAAAGTCTGTCTGACCCTAAGAAGCTCAACGTAAATGGACTTGAGAACTTGTCGCGCTTGCTGAAGCTGCTTACCAGCTACTTCAAAGTAGAAATTGGCGTGCGCTTGCTGGATCAAGTAGATTCCATTGTGGAACCCAGCGCCTGGCAGCAGATTTCCTTTACCTTTTTTGAGCAGAATCCTCAGATGAGAGTCATTGCAGCGATTCTGCACATTTTCCATCTGCTACCTGCTCAGGCTGAAGCCTTCAAGGATCGGCTCATTGATTGCCTGCTTACGCTCGAAGATCGACTGAGACGAACACATCACAGTCCATTCCGAGCGCCCATGTACCTGTACCTGAACAGATATGCAAAGGAGGTCTGGGCCTACTTAGCCGGCAAGATGGATGAGCTCAAGTACGGTAGACTTCTTGCCCAAGTGCTGCTGAGCCGGGAGAGCGGCCCGATGCGTGAGGTTGCAGCGGCCGAGTTTGAGACTCTGCAAAAGAAATGCAATGAGATTGTTGGCCGGAACGACGAGAAGAAGTTCACCGCCATGGTCAACACCATTCATGTGCTGCACTCGCTATCCCAGTTCCCCGATGCGTGTGGATGGATGGACAAGAAGGAGCACCTGGTCTGGCTGAAGAAGATGGGCAAAGATCTTGAGAGCCACCTGCGGAGCTACACTTGCCCGGCTACGATGAGGCTTCCTGCTCACCAAGCAGCAGAACAGCTCATGGACGTTCTGGTCAAGTCCCTGGAACGATCTCCAAAGGACCTGGACTCGCTATTCAGTCTCATTGAGCACGTCACGGCGGAGGAGCTCCGGTCAACCCCGGCACTCTGCTCATTCATCTACACTCATGTCATTTCCAGCGACTCGATCGATTTCTGGAAGACGACGGTTCTTCGCTGCCTGGATGCGTACTCTGCCAGAAACGGGTCGAACAAGACAAAATACTTTTTGCTTCACAACATTGTCAACCCCATCGTGGCAATGGACGTCATGAGACGCTGGCACGAACCGGAGCAGGACAAGTCGCAACGTTTCATGGACAAGTCTGTCATTGACGCGGTGAGCTCCAAGATCTGGAAGGTTCATCCAGACATGGCCTCGGACGACGCTGCTGGGATTGACCACACCCGATTTGAGGTGCTCCAACTCTCAGCGATGCTTGTCAAGTATTACCACAGCACTCTGCAAGAAGCTCGCAAGGACATCATCAAGTTTGGCTGGACATTCATCCGCCTCGAGGACATCATCAACAAACATGCCGCCTACGTCGTCATCGGTTACTTCATCGCACACTACGAAACTCCCACTAAGATTGTCAGCCAAGTGTACCTGTCTCTGTTGAAGACGAACCAGAACGAGGGCCGTGCCCTGGTTACGCAGGCTCTTGAGCTGATTGCCCCGGTGCTCCCGAAGCGCTGTGCCACTCTGCCGACAGAGAAGTTCCCTGGCTGGCAGGTTGCGCCTCGTCGGATCCTCGCTGATGAGGGGCACAATGTCCAGCAGATGATGAGCATCTTCCAGTTTCTGGTCAAGCATCCGGATTTGTTCTACGAGGCACGTGATAAGTATACTGTACTTCTTATCTCCTCTCTGCGCAAGGTTGCCGCGCCTCCAAACCCGTCTCACGAGCACAAGAAGCTGGCCCTCAACATGATGTGGCTGGTTTGGACCTGGGAGCAGTGGCGCGTCGAAGGGAGAGGCACTGCCGGGTCAGTTTCGCCCTTGTCTAAGAAGCGCAAGCTCGATAGCAATGACCAGCCGATGGCTTCGCCTGCGCATGCACCTGCAAAGGCCACGCCAGAGTACCTCATTCCGCCCGGCTTCCGACAAAAGATGCTCAAGTTCCTGGTTGAGTTCATCGCTCAGCTTAATGAGCGTTACGTCTTGCCCTCTGCCAAACCACGGGAACCAACGCCGACGACAATGCCCGTGCCACAGACATCTACGGAGCTCTGCAAGAAGGCAATGTCACTGCTTCACAACCTGGTCCAGCCCCAGTACTGGGGTGACCTGGAGCTGGACTTGTTCCCCAACGTCACCGACGTGATGCTCGCCAGCGAGAAGACGCAGTCCATCCTCAACGCCGATCCAGCCGACAAGGAAAAGTACGACGACAAGTTCCTGACAAGCATCATCAACACGCTGCAGGTTGTCCGCATCCTGCTGAATGCAAAGTCGGACGAATGGATCCAAAAGAACATTCCTGCTGTGCAAAAGGTGTTGGAAAAGTGTCTCAAGTCTGAAAACCCCGAGATTCAAGACTGCTTGCATCTCCAAGACAGCAAATATGACAATGGCCGTGAATTAAAGTCGACCATCAAGCGCTTCTTGGACGCGGTCCCCGAAGACACCCCCATGGAGGATGCTGATGCCGACGGCGAGCCCGAAGCCCCGACTTCCGAGATTATTGCCTATCTGTCACAAATAGCAACGGAGCAGATGAACAATTCGTCGTACGTCTCTGGCGTCAACATTCTGTGGTCCCTGGAAGATCGCAAGCCTGCCGTCATTGACCAGCACATCCCTTCCCTGATGAAGGCTCTTCAGAGCAAACATGCTCGAGAACATGTTCAGCACTACAACGCCCTGGCAAGCAATGCCAACGGAGCCCAGCGCCCCCCCGATGCTCCTGCCGTCACCGGCGAGCTTCCCGCGTATGAGCTTGAATTGCAGACGCGACTGATGATCAAGGAAATCCAGGTCGTCGCGCTCAGGATGGAGACGTTGGGGGATAACCGACGTCCTTTCCTCAGCGTCTTGGCAACCTTGGTCGAAAAGTCGCTGCACATTGACTTGTGCACGGAGATCCTGAACATGGTCGAAAGCTGGGTATTCCGAGTTGAAGGAACGTGGCCGACACTTAAGGAGAAGACTGCCGTTCTTCACAAGATGCTTTGCTTTGAGCATAGACAGGACCCGACAATGCTGTCCAAGTTCCTCGAGCTGGTGATCAAGATCTACGAAGACCCCAGGATCACGAGAACCGAGCTCACCGTGCGTATGGAGCACGCTTTCCTGATAGGAACGAGGGCCGCCGATGTCGAGATGCGCAACCGCTTCATGGCCATCTTTGACAAGAGCCTCTCCAAGACTGCGAGCGTGCGCCTGTCCTACATCTTGACGGCGCAGAATTGGGACACGCTTGCCGACTCGTACTGGCTTGCGCAGGCCTCACAGCTGCTTTTCGGGGCCGTCGAGATGAACACGGCTCTCCAGCTGCACTCGGAAGATTATCGGGTTCTCTCGGCGTCGCAACTTGCTGCCGTCTATCCAAAGGACTCGACTCGCGAGTCGGCTTCCATGGCCGATGACAAGTTTGACGACTTGATGTCGAGGCACCGCCGCTTCATCCACGAGCTGGGCGAGGTCAAGGTGAGGGACGTCATTGAACCGCTGGTGCAGCTGCAGCACGCCGACAACCAGCTTGCTCACCAGCTTTGGCTGGCCTTGTTCCCGATGTTCTGGTCAGCCACGGTTCGTGATGAACGAGCTGACCTGGAGCGAGGAATCGTCGCGCTCCTGACCAAGGACTACCACAGCCGGCAGATCGACAAGCGGCCCAACGTTGTCCAGTCTCTTGTCGAGGGCGCCGGCATGGCTGCACCAGAGTGCAGGCTTCCCCCTCACGTTCTCAAGTTCGAGGCCAAGACGTACGATGCCTGGTATGCGGCACTGGTGCAGCTAGAGAATGCGGCCATCAGGCCCATGGGCGACTCGGCCCTTGTCCGGGAGAGCAACCTGGATGCGCTGGTTGACCTGTACGCGTCGTTGCAGGAAGAAGACCTGTTCTACGGCACGTGGCGGCGCCGATGCCAGTTTGTCGAGACCAACGCTGGTCTTTCCTACGAGCAGAATGGAATGTGGGACAAGGCGCAGAAGCTGTACGAGAATGCGCAGATCAAGGCCCGAACCGGCGTGATACCCTTTACGCAGGCCGAGTACATGCTCTGGGAGGACCACTGGGTGCTCTGCGCGCAGAAGCTGCAGCAGTGGGAGATTCTGCAGGACTTTGCCAAGCATGAGAACTTCCAGGACTTGCTGCTCGAATGCGCCTGGCGAAACACGGAGATGTGGCAGGACGAGCAGCATCGCGAGGCGCTCGACAACATCATCAAGGGCGTCATGGATGCCCCTACGCCGCGTCGGGCTTGCTTCCAGGCGTTTATGGCCTTGCTCAAGTTCCACAACCAGCCGCAGGCGGAGAGTCAATGCGAGTTTGTCCGTGTCTGCGACGAGGCCATCCAGCTCTCGATTCGCAAGTGGCACCAGCTGCCGGAGCGGCTGACCAATGCCCATGTCCCCCTGCTGCAAAACTTCCAGCAGCTTGTGGAGATGCACGATGCCAGCGTCATCTGCCAGAGCCTGGCGTCGACCAATGCCTCGAACCTCGATGTCAAGTCGGGAGAGCTGAAGCTTCTCCTGGGTGCCTGGCGCGATCGTCTCCCCAACATCTGGGACGACATCACTGCCTGGCAGGACCTGGTCACCTGGCGACAGCACATCTTTGGCCTCATCAACCAGACGTATCTGCAGCTGCTGCCCCAGCCGGGAGGCCAGAACGGCGGAGGCGCATCCTCCTTTGCTTACCGCGGCTACCACGAGACTGCCTGGATAATCAACAGATTTGCTCACGTCGCTCGCAAGCACAATCTCCCGGATGTCTGCATCAGCCAGCTGAGCCGCATCTACACTCTGCCCAACATTGAGATTCAAGAGGCCTTCTTGAAGCTTCGCGAGCAAGCCAAGTGCCACTATGAAAACTCGGAGGAGCTCAACAGTGGCCTGGATGTCATCAACAACACGAACCTCAGCTACTTCAATCCGCAGCAAAAGGCCGAATTCTACACGCTCAAGGGCATGTTCCAAGAGAAGCTCAAGCACAAGGACGAAGCCGACGCCGCGTACGGAACCGCCCTGTTCTACGACATTGGTGCGGCAAAGGCATGGGCTGAATGGGGCCATTTCAACGATCGCAAGTTTAAGGAAAACCCAACCGACCTCGGTTCCGCTCGTCAGGCCCTCACCTCGTACCTGCAGGCGGCAGGCAGCTACAAGAGCGCCAAGTCTCGCAAGCTTCTCGCTCGCATCTTGTGGCTGCTGAGCCTGGACGATGCTCGCGGTACCATTGCCATGGGATTTGACGACTTCAAGGGTGAAACCCCCGTCTGGTACTGGATCACGTACATCCCGCAGCTCCTGACCGGGCTCGGCTACAAGGAGGCACCGCGCGTCTACCAGATCCTCCTCAGCATCGCCAAGTCGTACCCTCAGGCGCTCTACTTCCAGCTCCGCACAAGCCGGGAGGACATGAACACGATTCGAAAGAACCAGGAAGCCAAGGAGAAGGTGCGCCAGCGTCAGCAGTCCATAGCAAACAGCAAGGCCAATGCTTCGCCCTCTGTGCCCAAGTCTGACGTTGCAAAACCGGACCAAACATCCCGTCCGGGCACGGCCAACAACGGAGACGCAGCTGTCAAGACGGAGGGCGACGCCGCCGCCACAGCAGCAGCAGCAGCAGCAGCAGCAGCAGCAGCTACCCCCTCGGCTTCGGTCGCAGCGTCTACTCCTACACCCGGACCCGATTCCAAGACGCCGGCCCCGGCAGCCGCTGCCCAAGGCGCTGCCGCCCAAGACGCCCAGGCGACGCGGGCTGCCCACAACGGCAAGAAGCCGCCTTGGGAACTCAACGAGGAAATCATGTCTGTCCTTAAGACGGCATTCCCTCTCCTGGCGCTGTCGATGGAGACCATGGTGGACCAGATCCAAAAGCACTTCAAGTGCCCGCCCGACGAGGATGCGTATCGACTGATCGTGGCGCTCCTCAACGATGCCCTGACCTTCGTCAGCAGGACTCCCCCATCATTTGCTAGGAGCGTCAAGCTGCCGTCGGCGACGGAGACCAACATTACCAGGTTCGCGGATACCATCTTGCCGAGCCACATCAAGAAGTCGTTTGAAGCAGACTTTGTGGATGTCAAGCCAACCATGTATGAGTACATCCACAAGTTACGCAGATGGAGGACCAAGTTTGAGGACAAGCTGGACCGGCGCATCGGACACACTCCGCTCGAGGCCTTTTCGCCTCACCTGAGCGAGTTCCGGTACCAGAAGTTTGATGACGTCGAGGTGCCGGGCCAGTACCTGCAACACAAGGACAAGAACCAGGACTTTATCCGCATCGAGCGGTTCCTGCCCAACGTCGACCTGGTGCGCTCAATCAGCGCCTCGTATCGCCGTCTCAAGATGCGTGGTCACGATGGCAGTGTTCACTCGTGGGCTGTTCAGCATCCAGCCGCACGGCACTGCCGCCGTGAGGAGCGAATCCTGCAGCTCTTCCGCCAGCTCAACCAGACGCTGGGCCGCAAGAAGGAGAGCCGACGGCGCGATCTCAAGTTTACGCTGCCGCTGATGGTTCCTCTGGCGCCTCACATTAGGATTGTTCAGGAGGACACGTCGTACATTACGCTGCACGGCATATACGAGGACCACTGCCGACGGATGGGCATGCAAAAGGACGAGCCGGTGCTGTTCACGCTGGAGAAGCTGCGCGGGGTGCTGGAGAACAAGCAGGGCCAGGGCAAGCCGGAGCTGGCGCCGACGGCGCGGCTGGAGGTGTTCAATGCGATCCAGGAGAAGTGGGTGCCGCACACGGTCGCGCTGGACTACTTTCAGCGCATCTTTCCTCAGTTTGCCGAGTTCTGGCTGTTCCGTCGGCAGTTCTCGTATCAGCTGTCGGCGCTGACGTTCATGACGTACATTCTCTTCATGCACAACCGGTACCCTGCCAAGATGAACATTGCGCGAGGGTCGGGCGTCATCTGGGGCTCGGAGCTCATGTCGTTCATGGGGCCGCACAAGCCGTTCTTCCACAACCCGGAGCCGGTCCCGTTCCGCCTGACGCCGAACCTGCAGACGGTCATGGGCCCGCTGGCAACGGAGGGCATCTTTGCCTGCGCGGTCATGGCGATTGCGCGATGCCTGACGGAGCCGGAGCAGGAGCTGGAGCACGCCCTGACGCTGTTTGTGCGGGACGAGATGATCTTTTGGCTGACGAGCAGCCACCGGAATGGCATCAGCGAGAGCCAGCTGCGCGAGTCGGTGCAGGTCAACAGCGACTCGATTGTCAAGCGCGCGGCGAGCCTGGCGCACAACCCGTCGGGCAACCTGCCTGCGAACCAGACGGTGATTGATGCCATTGCGCAGGCGGTCAATCCGATGAACCTTGCGCAGTGCGATGTTTTGTGGATGCCGTATCTGTAGTTGGGGGGTGAATGTTATTCGGTTGGTTTATGGTATTGTGGCATTGCTTGTCTATGCCCTTTTTAATGGTTTTGATGATGATGGAGCAAGGTTTTTTTTTTGTTTTTATTTTTGTTTTGTTTTTGTTTTTTCTTATTGTTTGTTTGCCCTTTTTTTTTTGCCCGAGTTTCTATATTGCTTTATATGCGGAAAAGGAAACAGAAAATGGCAAGGAGTTTATGAATATTTATATCCATCTTTTCTGTCTAGAGGGGGAGGGTAAAGGCTGTGTTTCTGAATCGTCTATTGTACGAATATTACCTTTCTTAATGACGGACTCTGAGTCCATGTATCATGTAATGTCTATGAAAACGTGATTATGACTAGGAATCATACAATCATCCATCCCTTGTATTCTTGCGGTTGGTATGTTGGTGGTGATGATTGGTGGACGGGGATTCCAAAAGGCCGCGGCATTATGGAAAGGCCGCATGTCTGAGTGAGCACCTATAAATGTGATAATGCCGCTAAAAGAGCGCCGCGCTTTTTGGACTCTTCTTCTTCTTCTTCTTCTTCTTCTTCTTCCTCCCCATCCCGTCCTAGAAATTTTATATATTTTCCTCTTTTTTTCTTTCATAAGAAAATTGCCTAGAAAAGGTAAAATAAAGAAACAAAAAAAAATATGACTTCCTTGACACCGACCAAAGCCTGTGTTGCCTGTCGTCTGCGCAAGACAAAGTGCGACGCCGCGACGGCCGGAATCCCGTGCGGGGGCTGTATAAGTCGCAACTGCGCGGACAAGTGCACGGTTGTGGCGCGGAAGCGGCGAAAAAGGTTTGTTTTCTTTTTTTTTTTTTCTTTTTTTCGTTTTTCCTCCTTTTTTTTTTTTTTTTTTTTTTTTTTTTTCCCCTACTCCGCGGCTTCTTTCATTTTTAATCTGTTGGTGTTGCTTGAAAAAAGGCCCGGCGAGACGGCGGACAGCAGCACCGGTGCCGTCGCCGCGGTACTGTCTCGGCCACATCCGGACACGACTGTAAGTCCGGTGCGAAGGGGGTGGTGATTTTTCCC
>MWMN01000004.1:524506-540466 GCA_002968875.1 Cordyceps cicadae | reverse complement strand
CCCCCCCCCCCCCCCCAGGGCCGCCATGTATTCCACCTCATCTCGGAATTCCGCAACGCGGCGTACCTGCACGGCCTGCCTGTCATGGAGGCCCCTAAAGTGAGCGACTGGCCGCCAGAGAAGATCCCGGCAGAGTACCAGGAAGCGATACCTCGGACTACTGCTGCCGACAAGGCCTTGTTCCTCGCCACGTGCAAGCTCAGTGCCATCTGTGAGCCCCCCCTCTTCTTCCGCAGTCCTTTTCCCTTTGCAACGACAGATGCTTAACAAGCGACAACGACTCTTAGTCGGCGAGATACTCTCAACCATCCTCCAGGAACCCCGCGTCGACCTCGCCCGGCTGCTCCGACCCCTCGACCTCTGGCGCGCCTCCCTCGCCTCCCAGCTGCAGCTCGGCGCCGAGCCGCCCACCGCCAGCATCCACCACCTCGACCTGCTCGGTACCAGTTACCGCTACGAGGCGACCGTCTGCCGTCTGATCCAGCGCCAACTCCGATCCGTCGACCAGCCGCGGAGCCGCGCGGCCAAGACGCGGCTCCGCTCGGCGATGCTCGAGCTTGACGGCATCACGGGCCGGCTGCTCGTCAACGGCATGATGGACAAGGTGACCATTTCACTGTACGTAAGAGACCCGGGGGGGGGGGGGGGTTCGCTTGCATCGTCCCAATCGTTTACTCCCCCTTTTGCTGACCTTTTGACAAAAAAAAAACAAAAAACAGGATGACGACGGTACCAGCGCTGCTCGCGCTGCACCTCGAGGCGGCGCTGGACAGGGAGGAGCCGCCGCTGGTACGCGGGATGGCGCGCGTGGCCGTCGGCAGGGCCATGCTGGCGCTGGACGTGCTGCGCGAGGTGCCGGCGATTGGCAAGGCGATTCCGCTGGTTGAGCTGCTGCTCTCGCGCAAGGGGCTCTGGGACGGGCCGCGGCGAGAGGAGGAGGAGGAGGAGAGGGGGGAGGAGCCGCCGCCGCCGCCGCTGGAGATGCAGGAGGAAGAGGCGCCGCCGCCGGCAGGCGAGTCGCTGGATCTTTTCCTGCATGAGTTTCTAGAGGACGACAGTCTCGGGCGGTGGGACTTGGGACAGGTGGACTTTGCACGCCTCGTGTAAGCGAATCGGTCAAAGGGGGGGGGGGCTTCCGTTGCTGCATGCGACCCCCAGCTTCCCCCCCCCCCCCCCCGGCTCAGGGTTCGGGGAGAAGGGCGAGGGTGGTGGGTATCGGAAGGCTGAGGCTGGCTATAATATGACGGATTGCCGAGGGAGCTGGGGCTTGCCTGTTTGGGGCGATGTGAGCAAGGTGTAAGTGATGATGAGGTATTTGCCGTAAAGTTCTGAGGTGTTTGAGGTACATGGGCCTAGACATTGTAGTCATTTGATGGATTTCCAAAAAAAAAAAAAAAAAAAATCTTGCCTTGTTTCTTCTTTTTCCCTTGCTATTATCAATCATTCATTCATCAATACAGACTTGTCTTGGCCGCAGCGCCGATCAGGGTGCATCCGAGCAACCCAACCCACGGAGCCACGCCACGGAGGCTCAACGCCGCGATCGGCTGGAATCGGCACAAGCAAGGAAGGAAGGAAGGAAGGAAGGAAAGCAACAGGACGAATTGCAAGAGCCGGAATTTGAAATGAAATTCCTAGCCAGCACGACTCCTCAACGAGCCGGAGAATTGATCCCATCGGTAGTTTTATCATAGTACAAGTCCGGGGACGGAGATTATCCCCAGACTGACCTGAGCGGAATCGGACATTGTGGAGGCCATCTAGTAATCCAGCACAAAGAATGACAAACGAGGTCTGATCACCAGCTGGCAGTCTTCAAACACTCCAGCATCATCATCACCAGCGTCGTCATCATCATCAATTGCCAGTCAGTCAAGTATAGCGATTGACAACAGACACCATGGATCCAGAAACCATACCTCGCAAGCTCTGGGAGCATCCCAATCCCAAAGACACTGAAATGTGGCGGCTGATGCAGAGCTGCAACGATCGCTTCGGCCTGAAGATGGAGGTAAGCAAACAGACTCTTCCCGTCTCTTTTTTTTTTCCCTCTCTCTGTTCTCTCTCCCCTTCTCTACTCCCCCCCCTTCTTTACTCCTCCCTTTTGACTCTCCTTCTCACCACCGCTCACAGACCTTTGACGACCTCTACGCCTGGTCCTGCTCTCACCGCGCCGACTTCTGGGGTGCCGTCTGGGACGCCCAGCGCGCCATCCACGAGGGCGCCTACTCTCGCGTCGTCGACGAGGCCCTCCCCGTCGACGCCCTCCCGCGCTGGTTCCACGGCGTCCGCCTCAACTTTGCCGAAAACTTCCTCTACCGCCGCGGGCCCCGCGACTCGGCACCCGGCACCCGCGCCACCGCCGGCAAGGAGGACGCCAAGGTCGCCCTCACCGAGGTCCGCGAGGGCGGCGTCGAGGAGCGCCACTACACCTGGGCCGAGCTGCGCCGCGACGCGGGCACGCTGGCCGCCGCCATGGAGGCCCGCGGCGTCCGCCGGGGGGACAGGGTCGTCGCCGTCGCCGCCAACTCGTACACCACCCTGCTCGTCTTCCTCGCCGTCACCTGGCTCGGTGGCCTCTTTAGCAGCAGCTCGACCGACATGGGCATCAATGGCCTGCTGCAGAGGACCACGCAGATCAACCCCAAGGTATGTGTTTGTCTCTGAGGTTCACATCATCTATATATTACGTGCGTGTGATGAACTGACCACTCTCCCTTGCCCCCTCCCTCAGTTTGTCTTCTTCGACGACGGTGCCCTCTACAACGGCAAGGTCCTCGATCTGCGCGACAAGATGGCCGGTATGCTCCAGGGCCTCGTCGCCCAGTGCCCCGACTTCGAGTCCGTCATCGCCATCCCCCGCTTCCCCGGCAAGCCGTACGACACCTCCGGTCTCGGTGCGCGCGTCGAGCGCTGGGAGACCTTCCTCGCCGCCGCCGCCGCCTCCTCCTCCGCTTCGCCGCCCGAGTTCGTCCGCGTCGGCTTCCAGGACCCAATGGTCGTCTACTACTCGTCCGGCACGACCGGCGCGCCCAAGGCCATCGTGCACGGCGTCGGCCCGATGCTGCTCTCCGGCCACAAGGAGACGGTGCTGCACCGCCGCCTCGACCCGAGCGACGTGGTGCTGCAGTACACCACCACCGGCTGGATCATGTACATGGCCAGCGTCGGCGCCCTCATCTGCGGCGCCCGCTCCGTGCTGTACGACGGCAGCCCGCTGCGCCCGGACGTCGCCGTGCTGGTCCGCCTGGTCGGCCGCTACGGCGTCACCGTGCTCGGCGTCAGTCCCCGGTGGATGGCGGAGCTGGCCAAGGCCGGCGTGGCGCCGCGCGAGGTCGCCGACGTCTCCAGGCTCAAGGTGGTGACCAGCACCGGCATGGTGCTCCCGGATCAGCTGTTTGACTGGTTCTACGACGTCGCCTTTCACAAGCACACGCAGCTGGCCAACATAAGCGGAGGCACCGACATTGTACGTCTCTTGTCCTGTTCATTCTTTTCCTTTTTTTTCCTTTTTTTCTGTCTTTCTTTCTTTCTTTCTTTCTTCCTTCCTTCTTTCTTCCTGGCTTCACCTCATCCAACTTGGTCTCGCATACCTGACGCTAACAAAAAACACATACACACAGGCCGGCTGCTTCGTCCAAGAAAACCCCCTGAACCCCCTCTACCGCGGCGGCTGCATGGGCGGCTCCCTCGGCGTGCCCATCGCCGTCTACGACCACGACATGGACGACGGCACCACCGGCCGGCCCGTCCCCGCCGGTACCTCGGGCGACCTCGTCGCCACCGGCGCCTTCCCCAACGTGCCGCTCTACCTCTGGAACGACGGCGCCGCCTCGGCCGCACCCGGCCCCAAGTACCGCGCGGCCTACTACGAGCGCTTCCGGCACGTGTGGGCGCAGGGCGACTTTTGCCAGGTGCACCCGCGCACCGGCGCGGTGCTCATGCAGGGCCGCTCCGACGGCGTGCTCAACCCGAGCGGCGTGCGCTTCGGTAGCGCCGAAATCTACGCGGTGCTGGAGCGGCGCTTCCCCGCGGTCGTCGCGGACAGCATCTGCGTCGGCCAGCGCCGCCCGGGCGACGCCGACGAGCAGGTCGTCCTGTTCGTGCTGATGCGCACGCCGGGCGCGCTGACCAGGGCCGTGGCGGCGGACATGCGCAGGGCGATCGCGGCGGCGCTGACAAAGAGACACGTGCCCAGGTATATATTCGAGGTGCCTGAGATTCCGGTATGGACTGTCCCGCTGCGTATCGACATTGACGACGTTTTGTGGTGTACTGACCCCTCCTTGCATAGACCACCGTCAACGGCAAAAAGGTAGAGCTGCCAGTCAAGAAAATCATCTGCGGCAAGACGGTCAAGCCAAGCGGCACCCTGCTGAATCCGGACAGCCTCAAGTTCTTCTACCAGTTCCAGAAGATTGAGGAGTTGACGGAGCCGCAGGCCAAGTTATAAGGCGGGCCGTGTTGTTGGGGGTTATACAGTATGTATATATCTTGAGAATACCGTCATGATTTGATATGAAGAGTACGATTTGGATAGCATGAATGATAGACACTGATGATTCATTCTGAGATGGTTGAATGCGCGAATCGTGGCATGAAAGTACAAGTGAGCAGCGAATCCCCTCCCCTCATGTCCCTTCCTCCCTCCTCCCACCATCACAGCATCACCACCATCACCACCACCCTCTCACAACCCCTTTCTCTCCTCCTTCCTCGCCAGCTTCTCCGGAAACCTCCCCCCATTCACCCCATACCTCCAGGCCAAGTACCCCATCAACCCGCCCACGCTCCCCAGCCCCGCCGCGCCGACCACCCCCCTCCAACCCGTCCTCGCCCTCACCATCACCGCCGCCGCGCCGCCGCCCACGCCCATCCCCGCGTACGTCCAGTCGTCCGTCTCCAGCTGGCCCCTGTTCTCCAGCAGCCGCCAGCTGCGGTCCTGCCACTCGACGGGCTGCCGGCCGCGCATGCGCGCCGCCAGCCCGACGCCCGTCACCGCGAGCGTCGCGCCGATGCTCGTGGCGCAGGACCGAAGCAGCCGCGCGGCGAACGGGGAGGCGGAGGAGGGGGAGGAAGAGGGGTTGCGGCGGACTAGGGCGGCGCGCGCGGAGGAGGCGCCGATGCCGATGAGCGTGCCGAGGGTGACGGCGCGGGTGGCTACGTGCGTGATCAGGATGGTGCGGGCGAGCGGCTGGTCCTCGGCGTAGGGCGTGTGCGGAAAGTAGCGAGACATTTTGCTGTTTTTTTTTTAAGGAGGTATGTGGATGTTTCGGTGATGTGTTGTTGCCCTCTTGAACAATGACAGGGCAAGGCCGAGATCAGTAATACTGTCTAGAAGTGATTGGGTGATTGATTGATTGATTGATGATGCAGAGTTCAACTGGGCATGTCAACTCAACCCCCCCCGCTCCCGTCAGCTCCGAAGCTTCCCTCAACTATTAAAAGGTAAGTACTTATACTTTTGGCCTGATAAGCTTGAGCTGTCAGCCACCTACCTACCAACTCCCTTTCTCCTAGGTCGTAAGCAGCTGTCAGCTCTCACAGCGTGTACGTAAAGTCGCGATCAGCCACTAACCTGGCGCCCAATCAGCGCTACGTGAATTCCAATTAGCGAATGCGCCTCTTCTCCACAGGGGATTGCTTCCAGCAGGTTTGCTGTATTAGGAAAACACCTGACATATTACATATACGACCTCACTCGCAGGCCCTGTTGATCGTACAATGTTGATTCATTGACCAGGAAAATAACGTGCTATGAAACCCACCATTCAACGCCCCATTTATGCTGTGAAAAACCCGATATAGTGCGTCGCCACTCCAACCTCCGCTCAAGCACCCATTCTACGTCAAACGGTGCTGATTCTATTCATCATCCGTCATGTCCATCAAGCTCGCGTCTGCCTCCCCGTCGTCGTCCTCCAGCAGCGTCGTCCTACGCCTGTTGCCGAATGCCCGTCCCTTTCCCTTGTCCATCATGTTGCGCCCTGTCCGCCGGCCGTTGATCTTCTCCGACGCCTCCGCCTTTCGCTGCCGCAGCTGCTGCTCAAAGTACAGCATGCCCTCCGACTCATCCTCCTCCGCATCCTCCAGCGTCGACTCGTCCAGCGCCTTGTTGAGGAGCTCAGTCGCGATGCTGTCTTGCGGGTTGATGGCCAGCGCCTCGTGCAGCACCACGGCCGCGTCTTCGGGCCGGTCCAGCTCGAGCAGGATCAGACCCTTGGCGCTAAAGACGGCCGCGTCCTTGCCGCCCATCCGCAGGACCTCGTCAAACTGCTCCAAGGCCTCCTTGAAGAGGCGCAGCCTTCGGTACGAGTGTGCCAGGTTTGTTCTTGCCGCGACCCAGGCTGCCGGCTCGCTTCCGTTGTCACTTGCTATCTCGAGAGCTGCTTGGAAGAACTGCGCTGCATCTTTCGGCCGATCCTGATGGTACCTGACGATGCCCAATTCGTTGAGCAGCAGAGGGTCATTCTTGCATAGGCCGTAGGCCGTCTTTAAAAACTCTTCCGCCAGAGACATGTTGTTCAGCGCATGGTTCTGCATGCCCAGGAACACTTGCGGCAGATGTGTCCCCATGAACAGTCGCGCGGCTGTCGAGTAGGCCGAGATGGCCTGGTCATGCTCGCCTTCAGCAGCAAACGTGTGAGCAAAGCCAATCCATGCCGGCCCGAAATGTGCGTCCATCATGCTTGCCTTGCTAAAGTATCGTCTTGCCTCGGCAACCTTGTCAATCGCAAAGTAATAAATGCCCACGGCCAGCCACGTGCACGGCTCCTCCGGGTGCGTGTCTGCCAGGTCGTGTGCCACCAGAAACAGCTCATTCTTCTTCTTCAACTCGTAGAGGCATGCCAGGTGCACGGGGTATATGTTGAAGTTGTACTTGTCGCCGTCAATAACGGCCTTGGTCACCTCGAGCGCCTCGCCGTAGCGACATTGCGTGTACAGCTGGTCCGCGCGGGCCAGCTGCAGGTCCGGGTTCTCCCCCAGCTTGTAGTGCGTCGAGAGCGAGTCGTAGGCCGTCTGGAAGATGGTCGGGTTCCTGTACTTGGACAGCCTCGTCGTGTACAGCATCTTTGTGAACTCGGCCGCCTCCTGCGAGGCCGAGACGTCAGGCTCCGTCTGTATGGCGTCAAAGTTGAGGCTGTCGATGAACTGCCACTCCTCGTCGGGCGAGAGCAGCGAGTTCTTCATGAGCTGCTGAAAGGCCTCGAAGCACTGCACGTCGATGCGCACCGCGTCCTTGTAGCACTCCTTGGCCCGGTCAAAGGCGTTTTGCTTGGCGTAGCAGATGCCGCGCAGGAAGCACATGGCCGCCTCGAAGCGCCGCGTCTTGGCCTCCTCGACCTCGTCGGCCTGCGCGGCGGCCTCGTCCCGCCGGCGCGTGCTCCGCTGCTGCGACTTGCGCTTGTTGCTGTGGCCGTTGGCGATGAGGTGTGTCGGGTTTCGCTCGCCGAGGACCGCCAGGGCTTCTTCGAATCGCGACTGCTTGATGAGGCAGTGACCGGCGAGGTATCGACACGACGGGTTCCTGTTGATGAGGTCTTGCTTGACGAGGAAGGCATGCGCGCGAGTGTAGTTGCCGGTAGCAAAGTGGACTTGGGCGAGCCAGAAGGCGTCCTCGTCGTCATCTGTCGACGCGGAATTAGCAGATAGAGACAAGTCAAGCAGGGGGGAGAGGAAGGGGGGTCATGGCCACGCACTGGTCAGGGCGAGCAGTTTGTCGCCGATGAAGATGGCCGAGTCGTGCTGCGCCTTGTTAAGGGCATCCTGCCGCCAGTCGCGCAGAAACTTTTCCATGGAGGAGGATGGCATCTTGCCCTGCAATGCCTTGCAATGCCTTGGCGAATTCAATCGCTAAGATAGAGAGACTTTGAAGAAAAGAGCGTCGATGGGCATGGCTGCGCCCAGGCGTGGCGTTGTGATGGAAGCTGTTTGGTGGCGCGCCTCAAAACCGTGTATCTGGTAGCTGCTGCTATTGCTGCTGCTATTTATTATTATTTCTTGTCGCTACTGCAATGGTAACCCCACCATCCAATCCCTGGTGTGACCCAGCGAACCACCACAACAACCAACCACCACCACCACCACCACCACTCAGAGCACGAATTTCGAGCTGTGATTTCGGTACCTGAACTTGCTCTTTTACGTATCACAAAGAAGATAAACCCCAGTTTTAGATGAATGAAGAAAAAAAAAAAAAAAAAAAAAAAAAAAACAGTGCAACATGATGCATCCTGATCAAACGGCCCTTGTCTACCCCTCCAGCAGAGCCATCACCAATCGTACTAGATTACCCGGGTCTATGTAAGTAAAATGGCTACCAGCCTCGGAGTGTGAGAAATATCAATTCTTCAAAAATTCGCTGTCCTATCCAATGAAATCTATCCAAATGCTCCGCTACAAGTATTCTAGCCGCTGTCTATTAGGTAAATCTTTGTTTGGCCTTGAGCCGGTTCGTGTATGTGGTTCGTCTAAACTTGCACCGTCCATCATGCCATGTATATCTAGTTTATCGAGTCTCCGTTCCGTCAAATTCCAACTTCTATCCCAGAGATTATCCAATCATTCGGAATTCGATCCATCGCGCTCTTCATCATCTCCGCAGTCCACCGTGTCCATCCTCCCAATTATGTCCACGCGGAGTTGTGGCTGCAACTTGCACGCCTCCTCGACCGCTTTAGGGACTGGTTTTTGGTCTTCCTCGTTTTCCATGACAATCAGATGTGTCAGTTTGCGAGCCATGACACTGAGGTTCTGGAGCATCGCCACGAAGAGATCCGTCACCTCGTCGTCGGTACCCAGCTGGTTGAAGAATTCCAGCGTCTCGAGCTCAGGCGGCATGCCCACAGAAGTGAGACGCGCTCTCCTTGACGAGTGTCCAAATAACTGGTGGTCCCAGTTGAGGCGGAGGGTTTTCAGTTTGGCGAATGCTCTGAGGGAAAGCGCCCGACGATCTCGCAACAGGACATGGTCTATCGTGATGGTCTCTAGGGAGTTGCATTGCGGCTCGATTGCGATGATGTAGTCTCTGATGCTGGTTGAGGTCTCCTCCAGGTCTGCCTCTTGGTCGGGGGATTGTGTCATGACAAACTCTGTCAACGCGGCTGGATAATGCATCAGGTCGAATAGGCCATCATCGCTGATGTCGCAGTCGATCAAATGCAACCGTTTGAGAGCGGTCTCCTCGGGCCGTTCAGGCAGATCAAACGCCTTGTCGCCTAGGCGAGTCTTTCGAATCACAAGTGTCTCCAAGGTCGGATGAGCAAAAATGTGAATGTTTTCCCGGAGGTCCCAAAACTCATCACCTGGGCACTGGTAGAAGAGCCTGCATGTTTGGAGACAAGCCAAATCAAATGGGCCGTTGAAAAGCTGCCCGATGCCATGTAGCAAGGCATTGGGGACAGCAATGTCCAGGGTGACTAGGTTGGACATTCTAGAGATTGTGCTGGACAAGCTGTCAAAGGGCAAAGACTTTTCGCACGAATGCCTGGTGCCATTGACTGGGAGCCGAGAAACCATGTCGGAAAGCTGCGATGCCGGGTATGCGAGCTTGATCTCATGGATTGCCGATCCACGACGAGGTCGACGGCTGAGAGATTCACCAAAGATGAAGTGCAGCTGTGGTGTCAGAAAGTGGACCGTCTTGTAGAGAACGGCATCGGCCAAGGTGTGGTAGCGACGATTCAATCGGGACACAGAACAGATGTCGCGCTTGGAGTTGCCGTCAATATTCTCGAAGATCTTGACTATGACGGCCGTGGGCAATTTCGCGAAGAGGTCGCCAGCGACGCTGGGTCTGCGAGGGCGGTCGACTTGGGTGATGATGGCCATGGTGGGAGACGATGGCGACGACGAATTCGAGGGCGGTGAGGGCAGCGAGGACGGTGACGGCGACGATGAGAGGAGGTGATAGAACCACGAGATCGGGGAGAGAGCAAATGTGGAGATGGATGAGAGAATGACGGCCACGGTGGAGCGTTTCCCCAGATCAGACGGAACCAAGTTGGCGCGAGAGGCTGCAAGGATGCTGATAATGGTTTTGGTGATGGTCAAACCGTGCGACCCGAGACCGCGGAGAAACGACATTGCGAGATGCAGAGTAGAGAGGGGTTTATCATGATGAAGAAGAGAAGAAGTCAGTCCAGAGGACTGGAAGTCGTGGGAAGAATAAATAGAGGCGTGGTCTGCGATTGTGCAAAAGTAAAAATGACCTAGCTGGCGAGGAAAAACACAGTTTCAGAATGTCTAGTGTCACCTGTGCCAGTGCCACAGAACAATGCCACAAAATCTATTTTTGAGGCTGAAGCGCTTGCTGAAGGTACTAGTTAACTAACGAACAGAGGTACGTACCAAGACATGTTGTCCTTTGCAGAGGGACCAAATTCTTGCTCAGGTTTTTTCTATTACTTCTCTATTCTTCTATTCCTGTCTTGCCCTTTTTTTTTCTATGTTAAATTCGATTTTCTTTTTCCTCGAGTCCGCTGCCCATCGCTATCCGGAACTTTTAGGCTTCCATCATCAGAGTTCAGACGGCACAAAATCACATGCCACTAACCGAGTCCCTATTTCCAAGACTTACTTTGCACCAGCCACTTGTCACTCCGTACCAAGTACCTCCCTAGGTACGAAGGCAGTGGCTGGAGCGACACCGCCTCAACTGCAGAGCAAACGCTGCATCATCTTCAACCTGCCATGTGCTGTGCTCGTCAAGTTATGTAGATGTCAGGGAAAAAAACCATGGTCGGTCCAAGTAGGCCGTGTTCGTTTCACGCATGCAAACTTCTTCAAAGGCATCAGCAGCAGCATGTATGCCGCGAGAAAACACAGCCAATCCAAGCCACTACATTGCCTTTAGTCAGGCAAACACCAAGCTCCGAAGACGGCCAAAAAGTCTAGCCGGTCCATACTTTTCCCTCATCCTCCAACTGTCCGACGGTCGCAACAACTCATAGAGTCCACGCAGATACCGGTGCTGCCATTCCTCAAGTAGTATCGATAAACCCTCGAAGCAAACAAACGTCGCAGAAATGGCATCTCCCGCCGCTCCCCGCTGGGCCGCTCTCGCGCGCGACACCAACGAGACCAAGATCCAGCTCGCCCTCAACATTGACGGCGGCGCATTCCCTCCCGACACCGACGCTCGCCTACTCAAGTCCGACGACTCCCATGCATCGCAGAGCAGCAAATCCCAGACCATTGCCCTGAACACGGGCATCGGCTTCCTCGACCACATGCTGCACGCCCTGGCCAAGCACGCCGGCTGGAGCCTGGCCATCAACTGCCAGGGCGATCTGCACAGTACGCCTACCTTCAATTCCCCCTTCCCAGAGCTCTCCACGCGCCTACTAACTCGGACTCTGTTCCTCTCAGTCGACGACCACCACACGGCCGAGGACGTCTGCATCGCGCTCGGCTCCGCGTACAAAAAGGCCCTCGGCACCCCCGTCGGCGTCGCCCGCTTCGGGTACGCCTACGCGCCCCTCGACGAGGCCCTCTCCCGCGCCGTCGTCGACCTCTCCAACCGGCCCTACGCCGTCATCGACCTCGGCCTCAAGCGCGAGTTCCTCGGCAAGCTGAGCTGCGAGATGGTCCCCCACTGCTTCGAGAGCTTCGCCCAGGCCGCGCACATCACCCTCCACGTGCACTGCCTGCACGGCTTCAACGACCACCATCGCGCAGAGAGTGCCTTCAAGGCCATGGCTGTTGCCATTCGTCAGGCTGCATCGCACGTCAAGGGCAAGGAGGGCGAGGTGCCGAGTACCAAGGGTACGCTGAGCGCATGAGCCTGGTGCTGAAGTGGAATGTTTGCAAAACGAATGAAAATGAAGCGGCGTTACTTGATTGACATAGACTTTGAATATATAGAATAGGAAATACCGGGAGACCCTCCGCACCGAGAAGAAGTATGGTCATGTCTCATAATATACATGTCGTATTGCGACATTCACCATCGCTGCGTTTTACCCTTCCTTTGCTACCGGTTTACGACGGGAGTACAAAAACTAGTGAGAAAATCCACAGAAAAGTTTTCCTTTTTTTTGTTCTTTCTGATCCTCGATACAATGACTTCACATTGGTAAGACACCATTTGTCAGCGCTGCAATCTATGAGATTACTAATTCAGGGTTGTATTTAGGATGCTTCGAGTGATCTGGATTCGACAACAGAATAGCTTCTCCTTCGCGGAAAAGTATAAACAGCGCATGCATACCCGTTTTTCCAGCGGATGTGAGCGATAACCGGTAACCAGCTTCAAGCAGCCAACGCAACCTACCCCTGCTGTAAAGCATGTCATCTACAAAGCTTCTCATTACCGGTGCTACTGGATACATGTAAGTCAGCAGCAGCGATAGCCTGGAAGGTCCATGGTAAACTAATGCATGTTTAACTAAATAGCGGCGGCTCAATCTTATCGAGTCTTCTCGAGTCGTCCAACCCTCATTTCAAGGCACTTCGCATCTCGGCTCTGGTGCGCAAGCAGGAGCAGGCTGATCTTTTGAAGACGAAGGGCGTCAATGGCATCGTCTTCTCTGGTCTAGACGACACGGATACTGTCAGGCGAGTTGCAAGTGAAAATGACATTGTCATCAACACAGCCTCGGCCTTCCACGCAGCCGCCGCGAGCGCCATCGTCCAAGGTCTCGCAGACAGACAAAAGGCCACGGGCAACAAGTCCATCCTCATTCACGCAAGTCCAGCCACCCTTTTGCCTCATTGGTCTGCTGCTCTGCCACCCCCCCCCCCCCCCCCCCCCCCCCCCCCCCCCCCCCCCCCCCAAGGATCGCTAACACTTTCCCCCCCAGACCTCTGGCACGTCTTCCATCGGAGATCGTCCCATCACCGGGCGATACACCGAGACGCGCGTCTTTGACGACGACGTCGACGACGTGCAGGCCTACCTGCGAGCACGCGAGGACCTCGAGCCGTACCAGCAGCGCACCACCGACCTCGTCGTCCTCGAGCAGGCCGCCGCCGCCGACCTCCCCGCGTACGTGCTCATGTCGCCCACCATCTACGGCCTCGGCCGGGGCCTCTTCCACCGCACGTCCATCCAGATCGACGCCGTCATCCGCGCCGCGCGCCGCCGCCCCGACGGCACGACGCCCGTCATCGGCACCGGCGCGGCCCGCTGGGACCACGTCCACGTCGACGACCTCGCGCAGCTGTACGAGCGCCTCCTGGCCCGCGTCCTGGCCGGAGCCATGGGGGGCCACGACGGCCTGCCGCCGCGCGGCGTCTACTTCACGGAGACGGGCCACCACGCCTGGCGCGAGGTCTCGGAGCTCGTCGCCGCCGCAGGGAAGGAGCTCGGCTGGCTGCGGACGGACGAGGTGCGCGAGGAGACGCTCGAGGTGGCGGCGGAGGAGCTCGGTGGCGGCGGGCTGACGCCCGAGGTGGCGGAGCTGGGCTTCGCGTCGTTTTCACGGACGAGGGCGACGCAGGCGCGGAGGATCTTGGGCTGGACGCCGGGCAAGAACCGCAAGGACTTTGAGGACAGCTTTGTTCCGGAGTGGAATTACCTCGCAAGGGAGTTTTAGCGGATATGCTCTCGGCAGATATCGGGACGGTTCTCCAATTTGGGGACCGTGTGATGATGCATTTGGGGGAAAGGAAACAGCTTTGGGAATATTTCCAGCGATTGAAGCCGTCTCCAAGTGACATATACATGGCTTCACCACGTTTGTCGACAGGGGAGATTCTGGTTGACATGAGCCACATTTCTGCAGGGCATGGGGAAATGATACGACAACATCACAATCGCTCCTATGACCGTTTTATTGATGTCGTCATCTAGATTCCGCAGGTTCTACCGCCTGCTGGCCGTTGTTGTCATTGTTTTGGAACTCTAGTCCATCACCAACCGCGGCATTTTGCGCAGAAATCCAGGCATAAAGATTGAGTGATCAAGTAGTTGTAAAACGCAATCACAATATAAGAACGTCAGGTTCCAGCTTCAAATCTAGAAGTGTAGGGTAGGCAGAGCGTCGACTGAAACATGTCGAAGGCATGCAGGGGCAGGGCGAAAAAAAGGAAAGACAAGACTGTAAAAGGGCGAAGAAAAGGGATACGATTTGAATTCCCGAGACCTCAACTACCGATACTCCTGCAGCATCTACAATGCGTGATGACATTTGAGACGATGGAAAAAGAAAGCAACCACCAAGAGGGCACCCGGATGAACAAGGAAGGACTGCCGCCTCAGAGAAATGCAGTGCATCGAGATGGCAAAGCAAGGCAAGCAAGCCTATCAGCTCCGAGCCAGGATTCCGAAGCAGGGAGGGGGGGGGGGGGGGGGGGGGTTTTTGGGGGGGGGGGGGGGAAAAAAAAAAGGGGGGGGGGGGGGGGGGGCTTTCTACTGCCTGCCCTGGTCCCTTGGCGGCGGCGGCCTCTCTTCATCGATAGTCGAAATGAGACAGGGCAAAGAAAAAAAAAAAAAAATTTAAAAAAAAAAAAAAAAAAAGGGGGGGGGGGGGGGGGGGCTTTCTACTGCCTGCCCTGGTCCCTTGGCGGCGGCGGCCTCTCTTCATCGATAGTCGAAATGAGACAGGGCAAAGAAAAAAAAAAAAAAATTTAAAAAAAAAAAAAAAAAAAGGGGGGGGGGGGGGGGGGGCTTTCTACTGCCTGCCCTGGTCCCTTGGCGGCGGCGGCCTCTCTTCATCGATAGTCGAAATGAGACAGGGCAAAGAAAAAAAAAAAAAAATTTAAAAAAAAAAAAAAAAAAAGGGGGGGGGGGGGGGGGGGCTTTCTACTGCCTGCCCTGGTCCCTTGGCGGCGGCGGCCTCTCTTCATCGATAGTCGAAATGAGACAGGGCAAAGAAAAAAAAAAAAAAATTTAAAAAAAAAAAAAAAAAAAGGGGGGGGGGGGGGGGGGGCTTTCTACTGCCTGCCCTGGTCCCTTGGCGGCGGCGGCCTCTCTTCATCGATAGTCGAAATGAGACAGGGCAAAGAAAAAAAAAAAAAAATTTAAAAAAAAAAAAAAAAAAAGGGGGGGGGGGGGGGGGGGCTTTCTACTGCCTGCCCTGGTCCCTTGGCGGCGGCGGCCTCTCTTCATCGATAGTCGAAATGAGACAGGGCAAAGAAAAAAAAAAAAAAATTTAAAAAAAAAAAAAAAAAAAGGGGGGGGGGGGGGGGGGGCTTTCTACTGCCTGCCCTGGTCCCTTGGCGGCGGCGGCCTCTCTTCATCGATAGTCGAAATGAGACAGGGCAAAGAAAAAAAAAAAAAAATTTAAAAAAAAAAAAAAAAAAAGGGGGGGGGGGGGGGGGGGCTTTCTACTGCCTGCCCTGGTCCCTTGGCGGCGGCGGCCTCTCTTCATCGATAGTCGAAATGAGACAGGGCAAAGAAAAAAAAAAAAAAATTTAAAAAAAAAAAAAAAAAAAGGGGGGGGGGGGGGGGGGGCTTTCTACTGCCTGCCCTGGTCCCTTGGCGGCGGCGGCCTCTCTTCATCGATAGTCGAAATGAGACAGGGCAAAGAAAAAAAAAAAAAAATTTAAAAAAAAAAAAAAAAAAAGGGGGGGGGGGGGGGGGGGCTTTCTACTGCCTGCCCTGGTCCCTTGGCGGCGGCGGCCTCTCTTCATCGATAGTCGAAATGAGACAGGGCAAAGAAAAAAAAAAAAAAATTTAAAAAAAAAAAAAAAAAAAGGGGGGGGGGGGGGGGGGGAGGGTGGTATTGGGAGAGGGTCTGGGCCATTTTTCATTCTTGCAATTAATCAACATGATATTTTATATATTTTTTGGTTTTATCATCTCTCTCTGACTGTACTATTAGCCTTGCGGGCCATACTTGAAAATCCACCATGTAATAATATCAAGGCCCATGGGACAAGAAAAGATGCTGATGACACACAAATTCGATTGGCCAGAGGCCTACGGTTGATTTCCGGCCTGTGCGGATGCGGATCGCGCCGTTGTCGCTCCTTTTTCATCCCTCGGGCTTCGGGGGGGGGGGGGGGGGGGGGGGG
>MWMN01000004.1:488039-523595 GCA_002968875.1 Cordyceps cicadae | reverse complement strand
CTCATTTCGACTATCGATGAAGAGAGGCCGCCGCCGCCAAGGGACCAGCAGGCAGTAGAAAGCCCCCCCCCCCTCCTCCCTTTACCAGGCCTCGTCAACTCTACATACTGTGTCACGCTGACGTTCTAGGTAGAGTATCGTACTTGTCGTGTTCAACAGGCCGTCATATCCGACCCCAAAGGCACATTGCGGCTGAGCCCAAAGGCCAATTCTCGTTCCGACCCGCATCCGTGCCTTGTGCTGGAGGCTGAGCAGGACCGTTTCTCCTGCTAATCTCGGCACAGGGTACTCTCTGTAGCAAGTAAAATTACAGTTGGCCGACAAAATTGAGTGATAAACATTGGAGCATATGTAGGATGATGGCGATAATGCTATGTAGCCCCGTTCCCATCTGCTACCTGCGCATATCAATCTGGCCATGTATGCATTAATTCATCAGCAGAATATGCAATATGCAGCGTCAAGCTGCGCGGTAGCGAGAGGCTGCCCGTAAATTCGAGAAACCTGCCCCAATGCGCATGTACTGGTATGCATGTGCGGATATGTGAATTCACATATAGTCTATTGATAACATCATAACATGCAAGCCTCATATTACACTGGCCGGAAATAGCGACACAGCCCTACTCAATTGACCCATCGTATTCAACGGCACAGTCTCCGCTCCCAAACATGGTATCCGCGTCGTGGGAGTGGGCAATGGCTCATGGTCGCATTGGATCTGAAGCTCGGAGGGCCGGCAAACGTTAGTCATGTCTTGCTTGCCTGGACGACTAGGTTAGTAGTTAGTCTTCCTCAGACCACCGGGAATCCAAGCCAGGAACAAGTCCATCTGCTCAGAAAGTGATAAGAATAGTACCTTCCCAGGTAGGCCACGCCGGCCCCCGTACCTGCTTCTTCTCCCTGCAAATCATCCCCACTGGAACTGGAACTGGAAAGCCAGTCCACGGATGTTCCAGCCATGGTAATAGCGCCCAACATACCCGCAGTGGCGTGGCGGCATGGACGGACGACAAGGCATGTAAGATAGCTACTGCAGACTATTACATGTATTACATGTAGTCAGCTTTCCCGTCACTTCAACTCTGCAAGCAAGTCTGATTATCGCTGAAATGCAACAACGTGTGGTGGCCTTTGGCTTGCATGCTCTCGTATCGCGGCACCGTCACCCTCGGCATTGGGCTAAGTCTTGGCCAGCCTTTTTTTTTTTTCAAACGAGCCGTCAAATGAAAATGGTGCTGCGAGGTGCCCCTGTCATACGGAAGGTGCACGGCTACTCCCGTAGCTGTCGTCTTTAGCTTTTCAGGCGCCAAATAACCATTGGGGAACCTTGCAACATCAAGCACAACAAGGGCACTATCTGTACCTGTTCAAGTGCCACATGTTGGATGCGTATGATGTAGGCATGCGGTCGGAAGTTGTGTAGTCCGTTATCGTAAATCTGGCTTCGGGGTCCCCGTTTCAAATTCCAGGCGCAACTTGGCAGATGCATCGCAGATGTGATGAGAGAGCCCTCAGCTGGCATTGGTTCAGAGGCCATGCATGCGGCAATCAAACAACGCGCTCGCAGTATTCAGTGCCAGCCCGCAGGTCCAGCAGAATGCAGCTGTTCGAGTGGGTGGGTAATTACTTGTCGGCCCACGAAAGCCATGATTCCGCTTGGCAGTATCGGCAGGCTTTTTCAATATTCGCAATAAAAGCAGGGCAGGTAGCTCCTGGCAAGAACCTGGAAACTCCTCTATTATTAGTATTGGAGCAGCTAATTATGTCTGCTCTATCCGTCAAGGCCCTTTGTTAGTTGGTTAGCCTGTTGCAACCCCGGTTTCCATCCGAGGCGGATGACGACGTATCTTTGGCTTGGCGCAAGGAAGACGGCATCTGCGCCATTGACGAGGCTTGCATTTGGGACCGGACCGGACTTTCCAGATAGGGCGCGAGCGAGCCAGAGCCTTGCCTTGCCCGTCTGTTGGCTGGAATAACTGACTTCTGTGGCACAGGCAATGAAGCCGCTGGGCTCCGCCGGAAGCAAAATCTACACCGATGTTTCGTGCGTGATTTTTCTGTGTTTGTCAGCAGAGGTGGATGAACTCGTGAATTCAGAACGTGTGCCGTTTGCTGTGCTGTACTTTGTGATGCCGTCGCGGGATTGTTGGGTGACGGTTGGAGAACTAGTGTGCTCACGCGAGCTCTCGAAACTCTGGCGGGCGTCAAATTTGTCAGTACTCGGCGAGGGAAAACAACCATAACAAAGGAAGGAAGAAAGAGAAGAAATAAGAGAAATATCTCCAATGCCCAGTTTTGGTTGGCGGCAGCGGAAGCATCTTGGGAGCTCTCAAACGACACCTGCCTTGGCAAGCATCCAGGTAATCCCTGAAAATGAAGCATCATTTATGCCTGGGCAGCCATGCATGCACGGAATATTGCATGGATTATTGGCCCAACCACTCACGGTAGGCCGACTGGGTATTGCCAGTCAAGCAGGTGAGCGAGGTAAAATCGTTGTTTGCACATGCTTTGGATTCGGCGTCGGAGTTTTGCCTACCTAGGACCTACCTGCGGATATGGTGCAGTGGCAGCAGTGGCAGCAGTGGCAGCAGTACCAGCAGTACCAGCGATGCTAGCGGTGCCAGCGGTGCCAGCGGTACCCGCAGTAGGAGGTACCTAGTCCCAGCAGTGCCAGTAGTTGGTCAGTACCCGTAACACCATCCACGTAGCATCTCAGTCCTTACTGGCCAGGTATTCCAATTTTCCTTGCAATGCCAGCCGAAGCTCGTCTTGATAAAATAACAATAGCTACCTACTACGGATAAGGAGAAGGCGTTTATCCAAACCTGGAGTTTTTACGGCCTTTTTAAATTTGCGCCTAGAGGCCTGACGCACCAAACCTCGTATTCCCGTGCCGGTACGGAATACCAATCATCTGGTTTTTAAACAGGTGGCTTGGCCAACTCACTGCTTTTCTTCCAACCTACCTTGCCTCCCCGCCCTGTGTCTCTCTTTTTTGCTTCGCTTTCTCTCGGGGGTTTCTTTTTTCTTTCGTTTCTTGATTTCGTCTGTGCTCCTGGCGCTTTCTCTTCTGCTCTTCTCTCTCTCGAATTTCCAGCCTTCCCCTTTGACCTCCTCACAACTTGCCCCCTGATGGGCTTGCCATCCCCGAATCCTTGACGAGCGTGTTGCATCTGCATCAGCCTTGAGATAACCGCTACGTGTTCGACGACCAACATACAATCCATTGTGTCTTTTCAAAGGCAAATTCCAGACATTCGAGACGCTAGGAGCCCTGGAAACCGCTCGCGAGTCCTCCAACACGACCAGACACGCAACGACAACAAAAACACTCGCTCATTGTCATTTCTGATTTTCGACGTGTTTTCCCGCGAACAAGCGAAATTACATAACCACAGTGACTGAGATTTGGTACTTCTTCGATACCAATCTATCCTTGACAGTTATCGCAGCCTCACGGACACAGTATTGGCAATTGCGCCCCTCGACAACATTTCTGTGTATCTCGTACCCAGCGGGACCCGCAATCACCCGTCGGTCCCTCCAACACTGTCAGGCTGTCCAGCTACTGCCTCGATAAGAGAGGCGAGGAGACGACCGGAGCGATCACGGACTATTCCTCTGATTCTTGCCTCTTCACAAGCCCTTTCTACAGCTTGTGATTTCTCATCAGTCTTGAAATATCCGCTCGCTAGTCCTGCGAGAGGCTTGGACGCCCCTTGCCTTACCCCTCCCGATACCCGTGCTACACCCGAGCCTTGGACAACCTTGCAGCGTTAACCGTGGAACCCGGCTTCAGCTCGCCCACCACAAGAAGTGATCGAGCCATCCTGATCGAGCAGGCAGCTCGGAAGATTTATAACCCTAACCTCCGACAGCTACTTGCTGGTTATTACAGGAACTTCACAATTCGCGTACCTGATTCGGCGTCTGCTACCTATTCTCAGCAGCTGCCGACGCACAGAGAGTTTAGGCTATAACACACTACTGGTGAGTACTAACTTGTTTCTCACTACCTGTCCGCTCCGAGCCCACATGCGAGCGCCACCATTGCACCAAAGTATATAAAATACAGGATCAAAAATTCGACACGGTTAAACGAACAAACGAAGCGACAGATACTATAGAAGGCAAGATGCGAGGAAATTAGAG
Source organism: Cordyceps cicadae (assembly GCA_002968875.1). Lineage (NCBI taxonomy): Eukaryota > Fungi > Ascomycota > Sordariomycetes > Hypocreales > Cordycipitaceae > Cordyceps > Cordyceps cicadae. The sequence continues at coordinate 519,437 of MWMN01000004.1, read as the reverse complement.
ACTCCGAGACAGTGGCATATAGAGGCTGGCAAACTCAAGTGAGGGCTCCTGCTTCTGTTTCATTGCAAGGTCTTGATACTCCAAGCATACGCCTCTAAGGTTGTGCCAGCGAAGCAGAGAGAAGGATCTCGAGAGACAAGTGTCGATCCTTCCATTGCAGGCTGCTGACGAGTTCAACAATCAGGCTCCAATAAAAAAGTTCGTCGTCTTTGAAAGTCAGCCAGGACTAGGAAATGCGGATGGTCCGTCGGCGCTACCGCTACTGACACATCCGGCCAATCCGTTTGATAGAGCTAGCGACTATGGTTCGCTCACCCACTTCGGTGAAGGTTTTGAGGGTGCCTTAATTTTCATCTGGGTTTACTTGAGACAAGATGACCCATCTGGAAGTCGATCCTGCCTGTCAATCTGCTCATATAGCCTGCTGCCGTCGCAAGTAGTTGCTTGAGGAAGATGGTCTGGTTGCCTGCTTGACGGTGCGGCCTGAAGCGCCTGTTTCCTCCCCCCCTCCACCGCTTCTTACCTACCCATCTACTATGCTGCTCTTGTTTCTGCATCACTGCTGGTGCAGGCACATCCCTTCTACGCCCACATGCAAACCAGCACACCCCTCCCAGCCGTCGTCTGCGCCCCAGACTATTTTCAGCGCAACAGGGCTTAACAGTGGGACGCGACAGAGCAGCGCCACATGCGTGGCCCCCTTTCACATTCACTCAGCAAAAACCTGTACAGTTCAGGTACCAAGTGTCTGATAACTACCTGAGGCTGGTTTTCGGCCAAGCAGTTCCGTGATGAACTACGTTTCGTTTTCCCAAGGATGTTAGGTACCTGGTGCCGACAGACCGACAGATAGACAGACAGGCCAGAGGTCAGCATCCCAGCCACCTGCCCACTGGTTTTGGTTTTGGTTTCCGCCTGCCTGCCTGCCTGCCTGCCTGTTGCTGCAGCGTCCTGCTTGTGGTTCTAGAGTTCTAGAGTTCTAGAGTGTCCTCTTCCTGACCCTGACTGTCGCGGCAATAGCTCCCAACAGCACCTTCTTCCTTTCTCCCAATAACAGGCCCATAGCTGCGACGAGGCAACAAATATCCCCTCCTACAACAATATAATCTGTCTCTGGTTACTGCAGGCGCGGATTACCAACCAACGAACGACCCACGTCGCTGCCCTGCCCTGCCCTGCTCTGCCTTGCCTTGCCTGCGTGCATGTCTGTGACGCAGATTTGGCACGCCTCGCTGTTCTTTCAATCCCACCTCTTCATTTCCCCCGTCCGCCCACTCGCATCGTCCCACCATCGTTGACACCCCTGGTCCGTGGCTTTTCTCGCTCCGCTTCCGTCCAGCCAGCCAGTCGTTCTCATTGCCAAGTATTGCAACTCCCTCATGATCTCTGCATCTCAGCCTCTGTCATCTCGCTGTCCTCCGTCTCTGTTACGTCCGTCACTCCTTGCTCCTCACAGCTCCTCACAGCTCCATTCTCCCTCCCTACCTCCCTACCTCCCTCCTCGTCGCCCTAACCCCTTTCCAGCGTCCCCGTGGCTCCATTTCACTCTTCCCACCTTCCTTGCTTCGCTGCTGCGCTACTAAAAAGTTAGCACTTTTGGTTTCTGACGCCGTCACAGTTTTTGTCCACCCGCTCTGGCCAACCACGTTGCCTAGCCTCGCTCGCTCGTCCCAGCTCTTCCATGCCAGCCAGCCTTTTTTCAGTCACTCGTTTGAAAAATCCCTATTGCCGGAAAACACGCTGCTCGACGTTGCTATTGCGAAGCCACCCCCTCTTTCGAGCTTCAGTGTCTATTGTCGCTGCCAATCTGCTCCGGGCTTCGTCTGTCCTAAACTACTCGACTGTTGAACCAACCCTTCTCTCCAGTCAGTCTCCCCGCGCGCGCTGGATCCCGTCCTGCGTCCTGCTGCATCGGTGCTGGTAAACAACTGCATTCGGCCCACCACCATCCAACAACCGCCACACACCACACACCTGGCTGTCTTGACGATAGCCCACCACATTCCGTCAACGCTACCTCTCCCTAGCGACCACGCTTCGCCTGTGCCTGTGCCTGGGCCATCGCAGCCCACACCCCTGGGCATTTGCTTCTCCATCTCTTGCCGACCCTCCCATACTATACTACCAGCAATAACCAGCTCTACAGGCTCTACAGACTCGCCATCTCAGCCGCCCCTTACCCCTGTCACTTCGCATTCAGATCCCATCGCCGCCGAATCATACAGCCCCTCTGGCCCTTCGCCAGCTTCCGAGATTGACTCCTTGCTTGCCCGTTGACAGCTTCGTCTGCTTTCCTAACAAGTAACGGCGCCTGTCGACTTGCAGTCTACAGTGCCCCTCTCCCACGGCAGACTTGGTGCCGCCAGTTAATCAGCCAATCTTCTCTTTTGCGGTTGCTTTGGCTCCCTTCCCTGCCAGAGCTGGTACTTAATAAACTCGGACCTTGAACGCTTGGCCGTCGCTCAAGTTCACTAGGCCGCATCGGGCCATACCTACTCAACATGGCACCTATGACACCCCGTCTCAAGATTCTTTCAGGTTCGTCCATCCATCAGCCCAAAGCCCAACTTTTGTCTCCCACCCCTCCCACCCCCCTCCCATGGCAAAGAAAAAACCTTGCAGCCCATCCCCAAATTCGTGTCTTTACCAGTAATTACTGCATTGCATTGTTCTGTCGTGCAAATCACACCCTGGTTGCTTTGCTGGCGGACACTAAGCAGCTGCAAGATTCACACTGTCACCACAGGCTTGTTCTCTGGCGCGCCTTTAACATCCGCTACCAGCCAGCCCACTTACTTTTTGTCCACCATTACATACCAGTCGTTGCACTCAGCCTCTCATTCTCCCACTTCATTCTCTTGCTCCTCCTCCTACTTTGCACCCACCCCAATTGACCCAAACCTCTCGAGCCTGTCACTGCGACCTTGCTTTCTTCTTCTCGCAATTCCTGCGCTCGGCGATTGCTCCCCGCCACGCCACGGCGCCTCTGCCCATCATGAGCGACAATGAGCTAATGCAAGTTTGTTCAGTCGGCGGAAATCCGGTCTCTGCCTTTCTATCCTGGCGACTCCAGGCAACAAACGCTTGCGATGTCACTCTGGTCTGGAAGTCGGGGTTTGAACATGTTTCTCAATATGGCATCTCCTTCAAGTATGTTGCTCTCGTAGCTTCGACAGTCCTGCCCGACTGCCCTCGCGGAAGATGCGATCGCGTTGCTAATAACTCGCAGGTCACCCGTCTTTGGCAACGAACGCTTCAAGCCTCGGCATGGTGCGTATTTGAACCCGATGTTCCTAATACCATTCCTCCCTCGAACGCTCAACTGACATTTATCTGCCATAGTGGTCCGAAATCCCGAAGATGCTGCTGGTGTCCGAGACGGTCCTTTCGATTACGTCGTTTTGTGCGTAAAAGCCTTACCCGACGTCTATGATTTAGCCGCTGTCATCGATTCCGTCGTTACTCCTCAACATACGTGCATCCTGGTCAACACCACACACACACTTGGCGTCGAAGCTGCCATCGAAGAGCGTTATCCCACAAACGTCGTTCTCTCATTAGTATCTGGTGCGGAACTCACTCAGCTTGGTCCAAGCGAATTTGAGCACAGAGGTTCGACAGATGTCTGGGTTGGCCCGGCCAATAAGCAGAGCAATATCCCCCAGGCGATTCAAGAGGATATGGCACAGGCTCTAGCCATGACTCTGAGTTCCGGCCAAGTTGACTGCAAGGTGTCCCCCAACATTCGGCAGCAGCAATATGAACGTGTTATCGGGTATGTCTATCCATCACTCCCATCGTTGTTCTCCCATTCCCGCATATGCGCTAACGCTATTGTCTTGTAGCCCGATTGCTTTTCACCCTGTTAGCGTACTGTTCGAAACACCGAACCAGTCCATTCTCTTGGAAAAGATCGGCGTCAAGGACATGATCACTGGCATTATTGATGAGCTGCTTTTGCTCGCTGAAGCCAATGGTTGCAAATTCGACATTGACTTCAAGCAGAGGATATTGAACGACATGACGAAACCCAATCTCCCAGACAGCATCATGTGGCAAGATTTCGTCGCTAGGCGACCCATGGAGATCGAGACGTATCTGGGCTCCCCGATCAAGTTGGCTCATGAGGCCAAAGTTGCCGTTCCCAGAATCGAAACGCTATATGCCATTATGCACAACTTGAATATAGTCAATAGAAGCCGCCCCAAGGCGGGAGACGTTCAAGGGGTCATGCCTCCAGGCTCCCCCACGGTTGGTCAGCCCCCACGCCTACCTTCACAGAATGGCCACCGCCCCATGATGGGTGGTATGCCAAACGGAAATGGGCCACCGCCGCGACAGGTTCGGCCTCGCAATTCTTCCAACTTCGTCCCCGCTGGTCCTATGCGCCGAGGTCCTCCTCCCATGAACGGCGGTCCAAACGGTATGAATCGTCCGCCACCGCATCACATGAACGGTGGGTCGCAAGCTCCCTCTCGACGCGGATCCATGGATGGCAATGACCTAGAGGAATTTTCTCATCTTGTCCTTTACGACGACATCCCCGAGGGTCATGAACAAAACTTTGGTTCCGACAACGGCGAGGCTGCTATGCGCGAGAGAGAAACACACGCCAGACAGCGGGGCATGAAGGAGCAGGACATGCGCATGCGACGCGGCCCTCCCCCTACGGGGCCCCCGGGACCTCGCCGCGGTCCCCATCCTATGCGCCACAGCACTCAAATGTATGATGACGACGACGATGACGACTTTTACGACCCTCCCGTGGGTCCTGGAATGCCTGCCATCGATGCCGAAAATTTTGACATGATGAGTGTAACTTCCCGAAAGAATCGTAAAACATCCGGCCCGCCTCCCGGCCAAATCCGCCGCAACCCTGAGTTTGATGCTCCTCCTCCCTCCCGCGGTAGCCGATTCCGACCTAGCTTTGGCCGAAACCGCTCAAGCCAGATTCCATCGATACCCACGATCACAGACAATATCCTAGACGATCCACTTATGAGCTGCTCGTCGAATCGCTATGGTACTGTCGACCGGGGCACCATCAACGGCGGCTCCCGAGCCAATTCCCTGACGGCCTCGAGACTTGATGAGCTGCAATACGGCCAGGCTCCCGGTGGCCCTCCAGGCATGAATTTCGGGCGACGCGCAAGCCAGTCTCCCGGAAACCCTTACAGCCCCTCTATGCGCGGCGGTAGCGGTAGACCTTCCCCCCCAAACGGATATGGACCTCCCATGAATGGCCGCCCTTCCCCTCCAGACGGCGTACGCCAGCCGGTTCCTCGGTACCCTCCTGGCCAAGGCAATGCGGTTGCACCTCAGCAAGTTGAACAGCATATTGGGGTGAGCGCCCTACATCCACCAAAGACTAGAAATGTGCGAAGTCTGACGGGTAGTGCGAGTGCTAGCGCGGGCAGTGGTGAACTCGACTCCGAAAACTCGGCGCGCAGCAGTCAGACCAGCCTTCCTACGGCTCCGGCAGCTGCCACCAGTGTTCACTAATGCCATCGAATCGACGACTAAATCGCGGCAGGAGACACGTCAGAACGGATGCCACCAATGACTCCCTGTGAAGATAATGATGGCGTTGGGCCCTGACAAGCCATGGATCATTCTTCCTAATTTCCTCTTTTCTTTACATTTGCGAAAAAAAATAACACAGCGTTGGAGTTCGGTTGATTTGGCAACAGCGAAGGATGCCAAAACAACACACGACCCCTTGTTTTTTCCTGCGGACTTGCGAAGTCCTGTACATACGGCCGAAAAGAAGCAACGGCAGCAAACGTTTAACTGTTTTGATAATACTGCATCTCAGCAAGAACATTTGATTCTTTGCATTCAAAGCATCAATTGGCCTGATTTGGCCAAGGATCAACCACCATTTATTTAACGACCAGTTGCCACCTGCCCACACAGTTCGCCATCCACCGACGGTATCATAGCCTCGTGTTCATGACAGGCAACTGGTCGCTAAACTTTGATGATAGCGCGGCGCGAAATGGTAGATTGGGAATAGTGTTGGTGGACATAATCTTGCTCGACATTTTCCTTTCCTTTGAAGCTTCCCTTGCAACGGTGGTCTATACCCATTCAGTGGTATCGACGCACCTCAGGAACTACGACGATCCTTTTCTTTTTCTATGTTTTACTACTCACAAACACACACACATATTAGAGTCCGGGGTCCTGTGTTTCTTGTTTCTTTGGTCGTTTTTTTATAATACTGTCTGGTTATACGTCAATCCTTATGTATCCTTTTGGGACGAAGTTTCGCGATGGCAGCGGTGGAAATGGTCATCTTGGTTGGGCATGTGATATTTGACCTCGAGGACGATGCGGTCCGTTGGGTCTGATAAAAACTTGTGGTACACAAATGCACAAGACAGCGAATATTGGAGCGCCTGGGTAATAGGGCGCCTCATTTGAATAATTTCAAGTTGAATTATCATTTTTTGTTAGAGTCCTTTGCTAAGTGTGAATTGTGCTTGTGCAAGGGCAGGGAACAACCAGAGTGCTTGTGCTATCATTACATTACTCGACCATGGCTGTCACGTGGATCATCACGCTGAGACCTGTGCCATGTCTGTGTTTCTGGTGGCGACGCACTAGGTGCATATGCTCATAGACTACTATTACAACGACATTATTCCACACAAGAAAATCGATGTCAATCACGCCCGCTGCTAGCTTACGTCTATCGTCGCCATCGCAATCGCAATTGGTTTCGGGCGCCGTGATTGATAAACTCTACGCGGTTCACCTCTAACAGCTTGAGTCAACAAAACTCTCTCTAGCTTGTTCTGTTCAAGATCGTTTCCGCTTCCAGCGCTCGGTCTTCTAATAATTTTATGTTCTCTTCCTTTTTCGATACTTCTCTTTTATAAATGGCCACCAGGAACATTGGCGGTGGCGGTCCTCGGCAAAGCATGGCCATCGCCGCAGCAGGCGGACAGATGAAGTCGAGACAGTTGGTGTGTTCCTATTCTATCCATACGACCTGGCGGTCGACCAGGGAGGGAGAAGGATGAAGCTAACGTTTTTTCTAAATTGCTTCTTCAAGAGCCATTTACATTCACAGCTGGCGCAGTTGTCGGCGAACCTCTCGGACACGGAGAACCTGCTACGCATGACAAGTGTGCAGGCGGAGGCGATGAGGGGCCTGGGGAGCTGGCATGGCGCATTGTAAGTAAAAGTTTTCCGGCGATGGAAAAGAAATTGGTCGGTTGACACGGCGGACATGTAGATTCATGGCGGCGAGTCGGGTGCTAGGTGAGGAGAGTGTGAAGGAGAGTGGAAAGTAGTATTCACTACGAGGACAATTCGAACAAATCACGATGACGAAATAATGTATGCTTGAAATTGAAAGCTATGGTGGCTCGCGCCGGGTATCATTGCGTACAACGTAAAGCACTATCCCCTATAACGTCGCTATACAGTGCTGGAATCTTCTCTTCAACCCTCCCGAGGTATCCTGACGCCCACTTCCCGGCATCATTGGGTCTCTTGCCGGGTATCCCAGGTCTGTTGCGCACCTGCATCAGCTTTGGCCCGCAAGCCCTTGCGCACCTGCTTCACCCGGGGCTCGTCGACAGGATACCGCCTGACGCCGGCGCACGCGCGGCAGCGGACGACGAGGACGTCGGCCCACGGCTTGCGCTGCCCACGGCTGGCGTTTTCGACGACGGCGTCGCAGGTGCGGCCCTCAATGAGCAGCGCGTCGCAGCGCCGGCACACGGTGCGCTTGATCTCGGGGCGCTGCCGGATCAGCGCCTTGCGCGTGACTGCGCGCATGTCGCCGAGGAGACGCCGCGAGGCGTTGCGCAGGGCCTGGCCGCGCAAGGTAGAGGAGGGTTCGCTGGGAGAGGATGATCCCTTGGGCTCATCGTCAGGGGCGGCTGACGCAGCGTGGCTCGGTGGCGGCGACTCCAGGGATGCAGTCGCGAGAAAGGCGGCTGCTTGGTAAAGGTACGAGGCTCGGGTATAGATGTGTCTGTTTTGTACACCGAGCGGTGCTTTTGACTTGGCCATTATGATTTGTTTACCAGTTTGTTTGCAACCGTCATATGAGAGTTAACGGGAAACGGAAATTAAGAAGTTGTGCTCCTAGAAGTTAGGGGGCCTTCTTATGCAGCCTGCTACGGCTGTCGCAAATTTTGCCTCCCACAGGTTAGTTAGTGTTCCTGTACGGAGTACACAGCCGCAAGTGGCACAAGGTCAGCGAGGTCACCTTCAAACAGGCACCCAAGTCACGTGACACCACCTCAAGTGGCCCATGCTCCCAGGGAGCTGGCTCCCTTGCGTGCCGCCTCCAACGCTGAGCCAGGATCCTCCCCCGTTCTCCCCCTCCATCAACCCATCATCTTTGGAACAGTTTGCCGGATCTCGCTGCTTCTCTCCTCAGACTCATTCTCCTTTCTGCAGATTTCTCTGACCCCATCTCATTCTTTCTATATTCTCTCGCCTCTGGCCTTCCTTTTCTCACCTGCTCGCCCGAAAACGCGCTTCGCCACGAACGACAACAAAAGTCAAACGCAGGCTTTTCTGTCACTTCTTCTTGCCACTACCGCGCCGCTGGACGACACGACCCTCCATCGCCTCGACCGTTGGCATTAGAAAAGAGGATTTCCGATCCTTACTTTGTTGAATTGACGCCCGAAAACCGACCGCACTTCAAAAAAGACAACAAGCATCGCCCATCATGTCTCACGAGGAGGATCTCATTGACTACTCCGACGAGGAGATTGGCGCCAACGAGACCGCCAACACCACCACCAAGAAGGGCGATCTCGCTGCCAACAGCAGCGTCGACAAGAAGGGTAGCTATGTCGGCATCCACTCCACCGGTTTCCGCGACTTCCTGCTGAAGCCCGAGCTTTTGCGCGCCATCGGAGACTGCGGTTTCGAGCATCCATCGGAGGGTTAGTTTTGCTATCATCGCACACATTCTAATCACCTACAAACAAAGCATCAATTTCTCCCTCCCCATCCCCTGTTTGCTCCCGTTTTCTTTCTTTCTTGATACAAAGAAGTGAAGACGAGAGAAACATGTCCGTCCATCTCGCAATTTGCGCGCAACAGCAACTCGCACCGTTTGGGGGGGTATCCAAGGCAACGCACACTGGCATGCATCATTTAGCCGCGCTTGGAAGACAGCAAGACTGTGGGTGACTGTCGCACGGCCTCTCGGTCTTTCGGAACAATGCCATGGATCTTGGTGCGCCTGAAACATGGCCCCAGTTCATCTGAACACGAATGCGTTACTTCGTAACGAGGCTAGCCAGTGAGTTGGCAGCTCTCCTTGCTGAAGAATAGGCGCTTCCGCCCATTTCGATCCCTTTTGCCGTCGTTGTACAATGCGGCAAGCATCCGGGAGTTGAACTCAACCAGTCCTAGCGAAGAGCTTCTCGGGGCGCAAGCAGACCGTTGGTAAAAGACGGCAAGGCAATATCCCTCGGTTGATGCGCAATGGCCTATCGGTATCATTGCGGTATATTTTATGGAAAGCCAGACATGCTTCACACCCTTAAACAAGGTCGTTGATGTCTGCGCCTGGCAGGACTGCGCTGTGTGGCTGAATGTGCATCTGATTGCATGCTTGCGACCGCATTGCGACGATGGACGGACTGATGCTTGACTCTACGCCACTCGTTTCGTTTACACGTATCAAGACACATTTCTAACATTCAATCGATCGACAGTCCAACAAACCTGTATCCCCCAGGCTCTTCTCGGTGGTGATATTATCTGCCAGGCCAAATCCGGTCTTGGTAAAACTGCCGTCTTTGTTCTCGCCACCCTGCAGCAGGTCGAGCCTGTCAACGGCGAGGTCTCGGTTGTGGTCATGTGCCACACCCGTGAGCTGGCCTACCAGATTCGCGATGAATACAATCGCTTCAGCAAGTACATGCCGGACATCAAGACTGGTGTTTTCTATGGTGGTACTCCCATCAAAACCGACATGGAAACTCTCAAGAACAAGGATACGTGCCCTCATATCATTGTCGGTACCCCAGGCCGCCTCAAGGCTCTCGTCCGCGACAAGGCTCTCCGCCTGGGCAGCGTTCGCATCTTTGTCCTCGACGAGTGCGACAAGATGCTCGACCAACCCGGTATGCCGCTTCCGCAACGGATTGGATAGCATCAGCGAAATTGAAACTAACAGCCTACAGATATGCGCACTGATGTGCAAGACGTTTTCCGCGCCACTCCCCATCAGAAGCAGGTCATGATGTTCTCAGCCACCCTGTCAGAGGAGGTCAAGCCGATTTGCAAAAAGTTTATGCAGAATCCTACCGAGCACTATGTCGATGAGGACACCAAGCTCACTCTGCACGGTCTGCAGCAATACTACATCAAGCTTGATGAGAAGGAGAAGAACCGCAAGCTCAATGACCTTCTCGATGAGCTTCAGTTCAACCAGGTCATCATCTTTGTGCGAAGCACAGTCCGCGCTAGCGAGCTGGACAAGTTGCTCCGCGAATGCAACTTCCCCTCGATTGCTGTCCACTCAGGCGTCAGCCAGGAGGAGCGTATCCGTCGCTACAAGGAGTTCAAGGAGTTCAAGAAGCGCATCTGCGTTGCTACTGATGTTTTCGGTCGTGGTATCGATATCGAGCGCATCAACCTAGCCATCAACTACGACCTCTCCGCTGATGCCAGCTCCTACCTCCATCGCGTAGGCCGTGCCGGACGTTTCGGTACCAAGGGGCTCGCCATTTCGTTTGTCAGCAGCGAGGAGGACCAGAAAGTGCTGGGTGAAATCGAAAAACGGTTTGAGGTTGCTCTTCCGTAAGTGATACTTGTTCGAATAGTTAGAGGCCACGTTGATACTAACCAGACTTTAGTGAGTTCCCCAAGGAAGGTGTTGATGCCAGCACCTACATGGCATCTTAGACGCGAAATTTCGGCTTTACAAGGTCACATGGTGCGATAGGCTTTTCTCAAAGAACTTTGAATGATTTGTTGGGAATAAAGAAAAAAAAACCGGGAAACAGATGATAAAAAAGGAATGTTTATTTCCGTGTTTCTCGAAAGTGCTGTATCATTTAGGATTTGCTAGGTTGTTTTTTATGAGAGTCAATCGCAATATTTCAAGTGAGAACGGTGTGATTATGCTCTACGTTTTAGTGAGACGGCATCCTTCACGGTTGAGAGCGTCCAGTTGGCTGGCGGAAGCGAGTTGATTGAAGGGTGTTGCACAGGACATGACGCGATGTTGTAGCCGCCTTGTGTTTCAATGACGGGCCGATCTTTCATCAATATTGCAAGGGGGCTGACCAATAGACCCCTGCACAAAAATGTAAGTGGCTGGCTTTGGTCAGACCTCATTTCTGTGATGATGACAAATAAGAGTTACGAAACAAGCCTGGTGCATCCAGAGGAGACAGCCGTCCCGATCCCGCGGTTCACTGGCTTGTGCAGCTCCTGAGAACGGGCGTGCCCTGCTGCTGCCTGGAGTCGCCAGCGAACGAAGGAAGGGGATGGGGAAGGATGACTCGGAGAGCGTGCACCGCATGCCCGCCTCCCAGGGCATCATGAGATGGCGTTGTCGCGTGAGCACCAACAGCCCGCAGGGAGGCCCAGCTTTTGCCTTGGGTTTTGGTGGAGCGGGAGGCAACGGGCGATGTCGGAGTGAGCAGGAGAGGTTCGTTTGCAGGCACACCCAGCGAGGGGTCTGAAATGGCCGATGATCGGGGGCAATGTCTATTATTTTCCGCATTGGCAATGGCGCGCTTTGATTTCCGCATGGCTGTTGTCGATGATCTCTAGATTGCAATTTGAAATTGTGGTTTGTGTGTACCTGTTGGTGGCCGGATTTTCGGGCCTGCGCTGGCAGAGCAAGCCAAGTACTTCCTTAACTTTTCGCCTCCTCTGCTGCTGCCTAGGCTCCATTCACCGCCATGATTTTTTTCATCCTGCGTACACAAGGATACACGTGTACTATACCATGATGACTACCTGGGCATTTAACATGTGTTCTTCTTGCCTGGCCTTTGGCCCGGTTTCTAGGTACAAGACTGCATGTCCGTAGGTGTGTAAGTAGCTCGTTCCCTGAAGCTTCTGGAAACAGGCAACCATTTCCACGTCGGCGGTCATCCGGCCGCCGCACCGTCCAGCCCGTGCAAGAACAAGGCTTTCTAGCACGGTGTTCATAATGATTCAGCCATCATGGCGTTAACTTGGTGAGAGGCCACGCGAGAGGGGCGTGGGGATGACGTGCATAATCAGGCTATGTACGGCAGGCCCAGCTGATGGCCAAGAAGAAATCCGCCCATCGCGGATTTTGTCCAGGCAGCGGCAGCCCGCGCGCGTGAGCCTGAACCCGAGAACTGGGCTGCGATGCGCAGAAAGAGGTTTGATGTTGGCCGTAACTCGTGGTCATATTCACCTTGGTTCTTTTCAGTGTGTGGGGGGGGGGGGGGGGGGGGGGGGGCCGGGGGTTTTTTTTTTTGTGTTTTTTTGTTTTGTGGGGGGGGGGGGGGGGGCCGGGGGTTTTTTTTTTTGTGTTTTTTTGTTTTGTGGGGGGGGGGGGGGGGGCCGGGGGTTTTTTTTTTTGTGTTTTTTTGTTTTGTGGGGGGGGGGGGGGGGGCCGGGGGTTTTTTTTTTTGTGTTTTTTTGTTTTGTGGGGGGGGGGGGGGGGGCCGGGGGTTTTTTTTTTTGTGTTTTTTTGTTTTGTGGGGGGGGGGGGGGGGGCCGGGGGTTTTTTTTTTTGTGTTTTTTTGTTTTGTGGGGGGGGGGGGGGGGGCCGGGGGTTTTTTTTTTTGTGTTTTTTTGTTTTGTGGGGGGGGGGGGGGGGGCCGGGGGTTTTTTTTTTTGTGTTTTTTTGTTTTGTGGGGGGGGGGGGGGGGGCCGGGGGTTTTTTTTTTTGTGTTTTTTTGTTTTGTGGGGGGGGGGGGGGGGGGGGGGGGGGTGTGCCTGGCTGACTTGCTGTCTGGTTATCTTGTCCCCATGAATCGCGCCATGGCGTTGAGTCATCGGAGACCAGGACTTTATTACGACTTGGAGAGGGCTTGGGCGTGCTATTCGAGCCGCTGTTTGGTTGGGCATCGTTGGGGTATACTTCTTGGGGTCAAAACTACCTCGTTTCTTCTTTTTTTTTGGCGACAGGTTGGTTGGCTGGCGCAGTGAGGACCTAGAGAGCCGACGCGACAGGCAACGGGATTTTCGAAGCAACAGGCTTTGGGATTTCCGGAACAACAAACAAGAGTGAGGCATCTCTGTAACTAGTTAGTGGCCACCTTATTACAGGGAGTCCAATGGATGTAGGTCTAATTTGTGTTTGCGCTGTCGGGCGGGCTCGGGCGGGCGCATTGGTACACAATGGCCGAATCCGTCCGTCCCATCGATTGTTACTGCTATTCGTCGCAGTTACTAATAAGAGTCCGGCCATCCGATCAGGACAACAGTGCAAGATCAATCTCTAACAACTCAGCCACTACACCGTGGCTGTGAATTATAGATTTGGGCTAGGCAGTTGACCTTCCGTCTCAGTCCCATGGTAAAAATAGCACATTCCTGAATCCCGCGTTGGTAGTATTGTATGTTCGATGATTGCGCTTTGGGCTGTCCGGTCCGCACGGCTTGCCTGTGGCTACTGGTGATGATTTGACATGATGGCGTTACTATTATCTTGCAGGTCCATACGATCTATATCCGGAAGGCGGTAAAAGAGGTCGCAAGGTATCAACCACTCAGCATCACGCATTACTAACACATCTTATGTGGCGGACTTCGTTGGTGACTCCTCGGCCAAGACAGTGCCAAAGAAACTGAGGGCGTAGTAAAATATCGGACTACTATCCCTTCCACCCTTCCAGTGTTCCCAGCAGCAAGGAAAACGACAAAAGAAACAGGTACGGAACCATGGCCTTCGCAAATAACACCGATCAAAACGACTCATACAGGGTAGCGAGGTTGTGGCAAATCAAATTACAGGGGTGTCGCAAACCAACCAGTCCCGTTGCAGCGTAATTCTGCAGCGCGACTGACCTGGCATCCTCAGGCACCAAACCGTACATAGTACTGTAGGCATGTACTTGCTGCTCTGGTGATTATCCGACATGACTTGCCACGAGGAGGCGATAGACGCCAAGCCAAACCCGTCGTGGCCAAGGTGTGAGATTCCCCCCCGTGGCAAAGTGCCTATTCATGTACCAAGTACAAGGCAGAATCAAGCAATCGGTTGGAAAGCGTGATGTCAGGCAACAGGAAAAAGCCTCCTTCTGTACGACGACATGCAGTACCGCCCGCGATTGATTAACTAATTCATGCGAACCCCTCCTCTTGTGCAGCCGTGTTCGCCTGCTTGCTTGGGTCCTACGTGACGCGAAGTATGGTCGCCCAAACAGAGGCCACATCGGTCAAGATGCTTATCGCTTGCGGGGGAAAACTGGTCCATCGTGAAGGTGAGAGGAGTCATGTTCGCCACGACGGCGGCGAACTGTCCACCAGAGAGAGTAATATCGAGTGGGCTCCACGCCCTCCCATCTTTTGGGATGGCAAATGGGGGTTGAATCTAGTTACTTGTTATTCGACGAAGGATGCAGTAGTTAGTAATGAATGTAGCGCCTTTCTGTGAGCCACCCATTTCGGCGCCCAAGTACAGAACAGAGACACGCTAAACGTATTGGCCCCTCCTCTTCACGACAGATGGGGGCATTATGCAATGTCGCAGCAAACGCACGCCTGCCCAGTTGTACTGGAAACTGTAAATACAGCGAGAGCAGCACTGCCATTTTGGTATTCGAAGACAAAAGGGAGCAATAAGAAAACAAACTGCGACTAACTATCCCTCAGGGAGGTGCAAGTCGCGTCCCCCGCCTTCGTGCTGGATATCCCAGGCCGTGCTGAGCCACAAGCAACGCAGAAAATACGGCGCAAGTTGTAGGTATCCGGTACAAAGAGCGCCGCCACGCCGCCCCAACGCACCCAGTGCCTCAATGGCCACATCCGGGGCCACGCCCCATAGACAGCGGGGTGCCTAGCATGGCCATGGACCAATGAGTAACGGTAGGCACCCGCGCTAACCCTCTTCTATCAAAGGCGCCGTAACGAGTCGAGCGAAGTTGAATCAAGGGGAGTCTGGCGGTCCCCCCCGTGTGCAGCTGGCAGAATCGCTTGGCCTCTCACGCATCGGCTCGCCCGCCGTACTTTGTACAGAGAAGCCTTGCTCATCGCAGGTACTTTTACACGTACCCACCATACTAAGGGTACTTTGTACACCTCCCCCCAGCCTTTGTCATTCGTGCTCGTCGATTCCTCAAAACTAAACCGTGGCCCTCGTCGTGACTCTTCGCCTCCCTCCTCCCATCGAACTGCACAGTCGTCGCGATGAAGTTCGAACTCGTCCTGTAAACGACCAGCGACTCATAGAAGTCTGCTTTGGTTGATATCTCCACTCCACGGCGCAATTATCTACTCTTTTGATACATTATCGACATTTTTTTTTTGTTCTATTCTGTACTCTTTTTTTGTTCCTTTTCCCTTGTTCGAACCGATCCCTTTCGTCTATATACTTTGCCTGCCTTTTCCTGCAAAGTAACAGTCACGTCTTTCTCGATTTATTTTGCTCGAAAACAAACACTACCGTTCGAATTCAACCAAAGCTCGCAGCGACATTAACTTGTACCTTGCGACCCCTCCGGAAAAGACAAAGACGTCTCTGCAAACGCGCACAAAGATAGAAACGCCATCCGCCGCTTCTACCTGCCGAGCATCGAGACAAACGAAGAATTAAAAGCAAAAACCAGAAAATCCGTGCGAATAACATCGATTTCTGCCGACCTTTTATTTCCTCGGTCATACCGGCAAATCCGCACGACTCACAACAACGAGTCGTTGTGTTACTCATTCCCTTGACACCTACAGCCCAACAGGTGCCTAGAATTAGGTCCCTTTCAGCGCTGACACTCGCTGTCGCCCCTCCCTCCGAAACCGCCTATCAGGTCCGGGTCACTGCCTGTTCTGCCTGCGCCCAGCTGCAGCCCACGCCACCCACAAACCCCCCCCTCTTTGGCGCCTCTAGGTACCTGCTCGCCTGCCCTTGTTGCCTCTTTCGCCACCCACCCGCCCCCGTGCAAAGAAAAAAAAAAGAGTCACACAGCCGCCTCCGGGTACCCACACTCGCCGCGCCTCCCAGGCTGTCACCATCGGCCTCTCCTGCTGGCCTACCTACTGCGGTAAAAGAGTCACATCTTGGCTGTCCCTTTCCCCTCCGTTAAATATATCCCTGGTTGGCGCCCCGTCCCTTGCAGCCGCACATCACACATACTGTACCTGCATATCACCAACCACGGTCTAACGGTCGCGTCTTTCACCGTCGCCCCCGGCTTCCGACTCACCACACCTCGCCACTCTACAACACCAAGTACCAAGCCTGGCCTGCATGACCATTGTCTGACTCGATCCTCTCTCGTCACACCTCCCACCTGTCAATGGTTGACTGTATTTAAACGGTCTTTCATTGTCCTCTCAACTATTTCTTCAGATTACACAGTCTTGACGAAATGCCTTTTGCACCCTACACAACTATCCCAGTCGCCGTCTCTGCCTCGTCTACCGGTTCCATCGTCAGTGTGAAGAAAGTCTTTGCTAGTCTCTATATCTAGCTCTCTCTCTCGCCTCACACGCCCGGACATCAGCTCTTGTTCAGACATCCCCGCATGCCTTGACACAGCTAGCCCTACTTCGATACGGTAACTGCCAAACGTTCTGCTCAACGGTAATTCACGATTCGTCTCTGGTTTGACAAAGCCCGACGGCGACTGGAATAAACAACATCCCACCATTTGAAACTCGATTCGCCTGTTTTCAAGCCTTCAATATAATTTAATATATACCCACCCTTCAAGATGCGGGCCGACAACGTCATCTCGCCGACCTACATCTCCTCAGTACACAACCAATACGCCACCTACAACAACATCCTGACTTCTTCCGTCTCGACTACAAACTCCACCTGGTCCGACACCTCCTCCCAATCTTCTGATGATACTTCAGTCTCCTCCACCTCCGACTCCGATTCTTGCGACCCATACTACCGCAAGCCTGCCGCGCTTGTCCATGGAGGCAACTATCAATCGTCTCAGACCAAGCCAATTGTTTCCGAGGCTCTCCCCAAGGAGTTGCGCCTGAATCCCCGTCGTTCCGGCTCTGGATCTCGCGCACGAGGCGCCTGCCCCCCCCTGCTTGTCAGACAATGCGATCGCAAAGTCAACTTCGTCGACTCTCTCGTTGGTATGTTTCTGTTCAACCTTATTACCCACTCTAGCTTTCGGAATATCAATCTCACACAACCGCCCATTTAGACTCGTCGACACAGATCGTCGAGGCAATCTGGCCGCTCTCTTCGGCAGCCTGCCGCTCCGAGCTTGGTAGCAAGGCTGTTTTGCCCCTGCGCACCTTCATTCAGGAGACTCTTCGTCGCTCACGCACCAGCTACTCGACCTTGCAGGTTGCGCTCTACTATCTGATTCTCATTAAGCCCCATGTGCCCAAGTATAACTTCACCATGGAGCAGCCCGAGGACCGTCACGCCGACCGTGCCCTCCAGTGCGGCCGACGCATGTTCCTCGCTGCCTTGATTCTCGCCTCCAAGTATCTCCAGGACCGCAACTACTCTGCTCGGGCCTGGAGCAAGATTTCTGGTCTCAACACGCACGAAATCAACCAAAACGAAATTTCGTTTCTCCTCGCTGTCAACTGGAAACTCCATATTGCCGATGAAGTTTTTCAGCGCTGGACCGAGATCGTCCTCAAGTACACCCCGCCTCCGTCACCGCCATCGCCCAGTGCCACCTCGACAATGTCGCAGCAGAGCATTGAGTGGCGCAACCTCATTCTCAGGCTCAACCCGGAGTTGACCAACATTGAGGGGCTTTTCCATCTGCCTAGCACCAAACCCAACGATCTCTGTGCCTTCTCTCTCCGTAACATCCTCAACCCCCCGATGGACAGCCGCGCTGCCACCGCTGCCGCTGTTGATGTTGCTGCCCCCAAGGCTTTCACCTCGGCCCCCGTCAGCGTTGCGGAGCTCATGAGTACCCCTGCCCACTCTGCCGGTGGCTTTGCCCCCGCGCTTGGACTGTTGCCAACTCCTCGTCTGACTCCGCAGACTAATGGTCTATGCACTCCTGCAGTGAGTGTAGGATCGTACAAGAAGCCAAGCGCAATGTGCCTTGCTATGGCCCAAGCCAGCTCAGTCAACAGTGCTCATCATCTGGACCGCCTCCCGATCTCGTCGGTGACGTCGTCTCCCCAGAGCTACTGCCCGGCCCGCAGATCTTCGCTCGCCAACTCTGTCTCCACTGCCTCATCTCCCGAGTCCATGATTTCGGATGTCTCTCGCTCTTCCCGCTCTTCATCTATCTCGTCCATCTCGTCCCTCGCTAGCGCGGGCGTCAACGCAAAGTTGATGACTTCGCGATTCCGCGGGGCGGTGGCCAAGGCGATGAATGAGAGAAGCTGCCAGAAGCCGACTGTCCCCTCTGTCCCCGAGGACTTTGATGAGCACATCTTCTCGTCGTCACCCGAATCGTACACCGGCCCGGTCACGAAGCTGGACAGCCTGTCCCTGGACACTCCCCTGGCCAGGCGCGATGAAGACTTTGAAGAATTGATGCGAGACCCTGTCTACGATGCTGCGCGCACTCTACAGAACCTGCAAACATTGCACAATGAGGATATGCGCTCTGCCGACTCGACGCCTACTGCTCGCGTAAATCGCAAGCGCACCCGTCCTTCGCTGATGGACGACCGTGTCCAGGAAGAGTGCCCTCTCCAGGAGAACGTTCGCCACCTCCTCCACGGAGCATACCCTGCCCCGGAACCCACGTGGAAGAGGACCCCCCACAAGAGACTGTGCTGCTCTACTGAAGCTGCTAATGGCTTCCTCCAGGCTGCCGACCCACGCTCGGTTCTTCACCAGGGCCAGGGTATGTGGGACGGGATCCTGAACTAGAGCTTGATAAGACGTTACTATAATATACCAGAAATGGTGCATACACATGCTGAACAATATATACTGCTACTATGGTGGCACTATTTCTTCCTTGATGCTCAGCATCCTCTTCTTATCTATTCCCTTTGTCCCCGACGCATACAACACACTTTGTTGTTCCTCTCTTCGTTTTTTTATGTATGGGGGTGGGGAAATGGCGTCATGGCGACGGGTGTTTTTCTTTTCTTGCCCTGCGACATCTCAAAAAAACGCCCATAGCGAAAAATCCTCGTTGTCTTTGCGTCAATTCAGGAACCGTTGTCGATGCAAGATGGGCGGCCCGTTTGATGATGGATTGAGCTGTTGCCGTCCACGGTTCTTTTTGGGGGGTTGGAGCGAATGACAAAAAAAGCTCACAAAATCTTTTTTAATAATTGCGTGCATCGTTCCAGGGATCTGGACACATGATGATTAGCGATGACCTACCTACCTACCTACCTACCTAGCTAGTTTCGTTGAAAGAAGAAGGGGATGAGTTGAATAGTGTTGTGGATAGTGTACGAATATAGACGATTTGCTTGCCTTTTCATTTTCCTGCGCACTGAATTTTCCTGCGCATTGAAATGCCGTCTAGATTGTATTCTCTGAATGCGAAGAATATGGATAACACTATATTCGGACTAGTGGCGAAAGCCATGAACCGAAACTTTGTTGATTCTAGTTGTATTTCATGGGCTCGCTTGTCAGCAGCTATCTCCTCAATATTTATTATTATTTTTGTTACTGAATGCCATTTATTATTATTTATTTATTGCTATTTAATCTCTTCCTCTTCTCGCATCAGTCATAGAACCAACCAACCAACATACCACCACTACCACCATTACTACCACTACCACAACGACCAACACGACCAACACGACCAACACCATCTTCAAGATGTCTACACCACGCCAATTCAAGATAAAAAACGCCCCCCTCTCTTACTACTACACCATCCTCTCCCCCGACGACCAGCCGCTCTACTATCTCGACCAGTCGGTCTTCACCCGCGACAAGGCCAACCTCTCCCTGCACGCCGGCAGCGACGCCAGCGGCCCCGTCGTTGCCGAAGCCTACCTCCCACGGCTTTCCTCTGACGCCGTGATTGGCCTCGGCGACTCCTCCTCCTCCTCCTCCATCACGTGGGAGGTCCTCTGCCGGTGCTACCGGGACGACTCGGCGCACGAATGGTCCATGACGCTGCCCGGCGGACAGGGCAGGCGGACGTTTGCGTGGCGCCGCCCGCGCAGGGTCAGCACGGGCGGGATGGAGACGTTGGCGATGACGATGGGTGGCCTCAAGCTCGTCGAGGTCACCGAAGGGCAGGAGGAGAAGGAGGAGAAGAAGGAGGAGGAGGAGGAGGAGGAGGAGGAAGAGGAGGAGGAGGCGGTGGCGGTGTTTACGAGCGAGCGCTCGTGGTCATCGCGCGGGGTGCTGCAGATTAATGAGGAGCGGTACGGGACGGAATTCGATGTCATGGTGACGATGACGATGCTGGCGCTTTATGAAAAGGAGCGGAGGAGGAGGGCGATAAGTGAGAGGGGGAAGAGGTTGGAGAAGGAGCACGAGGTGGATTGGATTGAGTTTGAATGCTGAAAAGGATGATTGGGACTAGTACTGAAGTGAATTGGGAATTCCGATCATTTAAAATCTCGATACCATTTACCCCAGCCAAGCAGACTTGTTTTGTTAGCCAACCAATTAGGTGGTAGCCAAGATCGCCAAATCTCTGAGTTGTGATGAGCTTACATAGTACTTGAACATGACATCGCTGAACAGATGACCAGCCTCTCACCAGCCTTGACTATAAGCCAGTCCGTGTTTATATGTAATATATATATATATATATATATATATTATGATTTTCATTATTCTAATATTCCTTGAATCTAAAGGCCGACGAGCCGTGCGGTTCCTCGCCCTCTCAGTGGTTGTGGAGGCGCTAAAATCACGCAATTGATACTGCGCGCCCCAAACAAGACAAGACTGGGGAAAAATGGTTATAAATGAAATTGTTGACAACAATCTTCCTTTGCTTCATTTGATTCACAGTCCGGTGCAGCGATAGTCTCTGTGTCATCCTGCACCTCACTCATCACTATCCAAGCGGGTGTACATTCACTCTCATTCACTCACTTGCTCACTCTCACACCCACTCACTCTCACACCCACTCACTCACTCACCTACTCACTCACTCACTTACTCATACATCATCATCACCTCTCTCATCAACACAAACCACCACATCACGATGCGTGCTCGTTCCGCCGGCACCGCTCTCTCACGAGCCGTAGCCATCTCACCACGTGTCCTCACCGCGCCTCATATCCGGACCCTCGCAACCACCACCACCACCACCACCACTTCCACAGCCGCCCCCGTCACCGGCTCCTCCTCCTCCTCGCGTAGCCACAAGGTCGTCGTCGTCGGCGGCGGCACCGCCGGCGCCAGCGTCAGCCACCAGCTCCTGCGCTCCGGCCGCTACTCCCGCGACGACATCGCCGTCGTCGACCCCGCGCGCTGGCACCACTACCAGCCCGGCTGGACGCTCGTCGGCGGCGGCGTCAAGGACAAGGAGGACCTGCGCATGCGCATGGCCGACGTCCTGGACCCGCGCCTCGCCCACTACGACCAGCCCGTCCGGGACTTTCTCCCCGACGACAACGCCGTGACGCTGGCGTCGGGCGCCCGCCTCCAGTACGAGCAGCTGGTCGTGTGCCCCGGCATCGACATCTACTACGACAAGATCAAGGGCCTGCCGGAGGCGCTCGCGGACCCGGCCGCGCCCGTGTCCACCGTCTACGGGTACGACGGCGCGGACAAGGTGTTCCGCACGGTGGAGGCGCTGCGCGGCGGCACCGCGCTGTTCACGCAGCCCGCGGGCATGATCAAGTGCGCCGGCGCGCCGCAAAAGGTCATGTGGCTGGCGCTGGACCACTGGCGGCGCGCGGGCCTGCGTCAGGCCGGAGGCGGAGGCGGCGGCGGAGGCGGCGTCGAGGTCGCCTTCGCCACGGCGCTGCCGGCCATGTTCGGCGTGCCCAAGTACAGCGCCGCGCTCGAGGCGCTGCGCGTCGAGCGCGGCGTCGAGGGGCTCTTCCAGCACGACCTGGTCGGCGGTCGACGGCGACCGGGCCGTCTTCTCCGTGACCGATCCCACCACCACCTCCTCCTCCACCTCCGGCGCCGCCACCAGGACGGTCACGCGCCGGTTCGACCTGCTGCACGCGGTGCCCAAGATGGGCCCGCACGCGTTCGTGGCGCGCAGCCCGCTGGCCGACGCGGCCGGGCTCGTGGACGTGCACCCGGGGACGCTGCGGCACCGGGCGCGGACGTGGGCGCTGGGCGACGCGGGGAGCGCGCCGACGGCCAAGACGGCGGCGGCGGTGACGGCGCAGGCGCCGGTGGTGGTGGCCAACCTGCTGGCGGCGGCGGAGGGGAGGGCGCCCGAGGCCGAGTACGACGGGTACACGTCGTGCCCGCTGACGACGGAGCGCGGAAAGGTCCTGCTGGCGGAGTTCATGTACGGCGGGCAGCCAAAGGAGACGTTTGCCGCGTTCGGGGTGGACCAGGCGCAGCCGAACCGCGCGTTCTGGCACTTGAAGAAGGACTTCTTCCCGTGGGTGTATAAGAATCACATGGTCAAGGGGACCTGGGGCGGCCCCAAGGGATTTCTCTGAGCAGAGGGAAGCCCGGGTGGAAGCGAGGAGGACCAAGTTGAGGGACCACAGGGGGCGAGAGCAGTTGTTGATAGCAAGTACCGAACTGCTTTGTATTGAAGAGAAGATATTTAAATAAATGTACCAACGCAGATGCTGGCTCTTTGTTACGTCGACGTGACAGCGCAGCAAACTGCGATCTGACCATTATTGCTACGTAATTGCTACATACACACTGCTGCTGGTATCACCTTCTAGAGGACGACGTTGCGAAATCCACTATGATGCTCTCTCTGTGCATGAACGGCAAACAGTGAAGCCGTGTCTCGGCTTTACACAACAACGGGGTACAGATATGGAACCAGGCGTGATCCGCCGATAATGAAGACCATTTACTGTCTGTCAGCGCCGCAAGGTCTATACTGCGTCCTCAATTTCACGGAAGCGTCGTTTCGAATAGAAAGCCTTGGACTTGACATGGGCTCGCCAGCAGGACAATATTAATCTATTTGCGTAGACATAGACCCCTTGTCAAGTTTCACGAGAACTGGCGGTTAGTGAAAGAAGAGAACTGGCGGCTAGTGAAAAAGACTTGGCGCCAACAATGCGCAGCCGTTGATGATTGTTGTACCGACCTTGTTCAGCGAGTCAGGCTGCGCTTAAGCCTTGGTTCAGGGACACAATTTTCTAATGCATGTCACAGCAAAACTTGGACGGATGCGGATTCTCCTCGGATGGTGGAGACATGGAAGGATCTCAAGGAAGAGTCCGGATTTTCGGTTTCTCTTGGGAATGAGATGTTGACGAAAACTCGGCGTTAGCCATCGGTCTTTGTGGCAGCGAGAACACGTCGTCTTTGACAGCTATGTAGACCGTGGTGGCCTGTACCTATGGGCGCATCGGAGCTGTAAAGAAAGGACAGTCCTGTTCAACGAGAAGTAAGAGAGGATGGATAATGATGAAAGTGGCACAAGAGGTCGGAACGGCCATCATATAACCTCAGTCGCACACTGGACTAGGCCTCGCAGTTCGGGGCTGGCTGATGCAGTAGCGGCATGCAACACGCGGCTTGCGCCATCACCCAAACCTTATGTTGCTCGGTACGCCGCCGTCCACGCCCAAGTGTAGCTCGGGCTGATCATCAAGTTTGCTAGCTCCCTACAAGCTGATGACGGACTGCGGCCCTGCACTAGAGCAGGATAAGACGTCATTGCTGTAAGGCCGCTTGTCGATCAGCATTCGGGGGCTTGAACCGGTCGCCAAGGGCGGCGCAGTGGCGGCGTGGTGGAAAAACCAAGAGCCCCCAGCATTATAGAGCACACAGCGAGCGAGAAAGGCTCTACCTGGTGGCTGAAGTGATTTTTTCCGTTTCCGTGGTTGAGTGGTGATGGTGGCTGATGATGATGTTGTGGGAGAAAACGTTTCCGTTTGTAGGTGTCCTGGGCCAAGGTATTATAATACATTAATAAGTAGGTGCCTACAGTAAGAGGGAAGGGAAGTTACCCAACAAGAGGGCCTCAACCAGCAGCAAACAACCCCGCTCAGTACGCAAGCACAATTAATTTCACAACCGTCTCTGTCGCCATAAATCACTGTCAGCGGTAATTAGGTATTAATCGGCCATTCGTGCATTAATTATCAATTGCCCAAGTCTCTTGAGCGCTTGGCGATACTATTGCTCGTGTGGCACTGCCACTGCCACTGCTGGCTGCTCGCTGCCTTGGCTACCTTAGTACCTACATACAGGTATTATATGCACCCCTACAAGGAGGTATGTACCAATGTTGGTAGGTGCTGCTGCATCACCATCCCCAACAACCACTGTTGCTCCTCGGTCAGCTTATCCTCTTCGATACACAACATAATTATTAACCCGTCCCAGTAACCAATTTAGAGTCACCCACCTTGTTTCACGACCTAGGTTTACCCTGACGACGACGACGACGACGACGACGACTTGACCACTTTTTCCTCGGCCCATTCCAGCTGTTGCACCCAGCGTCAGCTCAGCGCCAGCGCCAGCGCCAGCGCCAGTACCAGCACATGAGCTCACTCACCTCCTACGCAAAGCTGTTTGCCGCCCCTCATCATCAAAGCAAAAAGCAAAGCAGACAGACTCCCCCCCGCCAAAAAGGCTACGGCCAAATCAGGGGCAGCAAATAAAACCAGGTTCTGGTCAAATCACTCCAAACTTTCTCCCGCACCCAGCAAATCATCAGACCAATCATTATTCGCCAAGCTTCACCATGTCGGATGCTGGCGATAGGTATGTGACTTTCCCTTCTCCCGCCCGCTATGGCCCATAACCCATAACTCCAAGTTCCATCGCTCTGCTCGGTTATTACTCGAACTCTTCTCCCCTCGAATCAGTCCACATGCTTGTTTCCTAGTCGCCGAGTGGACCAACCAACCAACTGCACTGCCAAGTGGCAGTGGTCAATCGTCATTCCGCTTCTGCAGCCTCCCTCCCCTCCTGTCCCCCCCCGCGCCCGGGTCGTCATCTCCCGTACCGATCGTAGACGACCTGACTCTTACTCACTACCTTGCATCATACAGTACGCATAAGCGTTCCAGGTCCTCGGCAGCCTTTGCCCTGCTTAGACGACGAGATACCCGCGACAACGAAGAATCAGGCTCCGACGACGCTCGATCCACCACGGGGGGCGCAGCATCTCCCAAGCACCCCTCTAGGTCCTCGATCCTACCCATTTCGCGCACCGTATCCCACACAAGCAAGCTCTCCTTGAGCAGAACGCCTTCTCAGCAACAGCAGCCCCTGCAGCAGCAGCAACATCAACAACAGCAACAGCAACCATCGCCGCCCGCCATGAGTCCCTCAGCGGTCTCCGCTCACGACAGGGTCCCCAGTCTCGAGCAATCTGTCCGCAAGTTTCGTGTTGTCGAGGCCTTGCGCAACGGCGATACGGCTGCCATTTCGAAAATCATCCGCGACTCAGCTGATCCCGCCCGTCGCACCAGCACTTCCTCCAACGGCGCCTCTACTACGGCTGCTGCCACAGCTCTAGAAGAAACCACCGTCCTCCACCTCGCCATCCAGTGTGCCGAATTTCCCGTTATTGAATACATCCTATCCGATGGAGCTGGCATCATCGATGTCAATGCCCGCGACCGCGATGGAAATACTCCCCTGCACATCGCCGCCACCCACGGCCGCACCGCTGCTGTCAAGCTTCTTCTCGAGCAAAAGACCACCAACGAAGCTCTCGTGAACTTGCAGGGCAAGTCTCCCATTGATCTCGCCAAGACTCCCGAAATCTTCCAGGTCCTCCAGCTGTCGCGCTCACTCTACGCCGACGAGAAAGTGCGACAAGTCCAGGAGCTCATCGCAAGAGGCGACTACGACGCCCTCGCACAAGTCCTCGAAGAGCCACGCCTCAAGGCTGTGCTCGACATCAACAGTCCCGAATTTGTGTCCGAGCCTGCCACTCTAGAGTCGGGAGGTACTCTGCTCCACGAAGCCGCTCGGAAGAAGAACATCGCCCTCATCCAGGTCCTGCTACTCCACGGTGCCGACCCCTTTCGCCGTGACCGCAAAGGCAAGCTGGCGCAGTCCATCTCCCACGATGATAGTATCAAGGCCATCTTGAAAAAGTCACCCGCCGCCGTGGCTGCCCAAAGAGGTATTCAAGAAAAGGCTGTCTTGGGCCAGGCTGCTACGCAAGGTGCTACCACCGGTGCTGGCGGCGAGCTAGTAGCCGGCAAGGAGGCGCGCGAGATGAAGGGTTATCTGAAGAAGTGGACAAATTACCGCAAGGGATACCAATTGCGATGGTTCGTCCTCGAGGACGGCGTGCTGAGTTACTATAAGCACCAGGATGATGCTGGCTCGGCTTGCCGTGGTGCCATCTACATGAAAATCGCTGTCCTGCACATGAGTCCCGACGAAAAGACCAAGTTTGAAATTATAGGAAAGTCTTCAGTCAAGTACACGCTCAAGGCCAACCACGAGGTCGAGGCCAAGCGTTGGTTCTGGGCTCTCAACAACTCGATCCAGTGGACCAAGGATCAAGAGAAGGAGGAACAGAGGCAAAAGGCTCGAAGTGCCGAGCTTCTACGCCAGGCCAAGGCTGACCCTCATGCGCTTAGTGTTCAAGAATCACATAGCGAGAGTGCAAGCATCTCGGACCGCCGCCAGAGCAGTTCGCATTTGCCGACACGTTCAGTCTCAAGCGCTAGGCTGTCGCCACAAAAGAACGATCTCGCTAGAACCAGCACCGCTGGTAGTATCGACGAAGAAGATGCATTTGAAGCTACGACTGACGGCGGAACATCGCGCGTCAACGATGGTGCCGCCATCATACCGGGAGAGGAAGACGATGACGATTTTGATGATCACAGCGTGCGCCAAGACCCCAGTGCAACAAAGGATGCTCTCAACATCACCGCACAATCGGCCAAGCTGCAGCTTGAGACCATGGCGGGTGTTCACAATGCTCTGATGGCTGAGCTATCACAGCGACCTGCTACCTCGCTCTCCGATACCAAGGTCACACAGGCTCTTTCAACTTACGATGCAGCTATTCGCAGCCTCACAGGTCTTCTTGGCGATCTTTTGAGGATATCCAAGGACCGCGATGCCTTTTGGAAATACAAACTCGAACAAGAGACAAACATGCGACAAATGTGGGAAGAGAGCATGGCTCAAGTTGCGCGAGAGCAAGAGATTCTTGAAGCTCGTGTAGATGAATCAGAGAAGAAGCGCAAGCTCACCAAGAAAGCTCTACGCGAAGTTATGGAAGGGGGAACTCCTCTGGAGGGGACGCCAGTGCTGGAAAAGGCACAGGAGGATGTTCAAATTGCGCAAATTGCGCCTAGATCACCAGGAGGCCGTAGCCTTGCGCGACAGAAGACGGCCCTTGACCAGGTCGCAGACTTTTCTGATTCCGATTCCGACGAGGGAGAGGAGTTCTTTGATGCGGTGGACTCTGGAGAAGTGGAGGTGACTGAGCTTCCCGAGTCACAGCCTACCGAACCGCAGGCCGTTGTTTCGTCTAGCCTCGACCTCAGTCCGTCGTTCAAGGGTTACGAGAATGGGATCCGACATCGACTGAAGATGGATGCGGATGACCGCCCCAAGATTTCTCTCTGGGTTAGTTTATTGCAGCCTTGTGCTTATGACAACATTCTGACGCCACGCAGGGTATTCTCAAATCCATGATTGGCAAAGATATGACCAAGATGACGTTGCCCGTATCTTTCAACGAGCCCACGTCGCTGCTATACCGATGCGGTGAAGATATGGAATACTCTGACCTTCTTGACATGGCGGCGTCCCGTCCCGACTCGTTGGAGCGTCTAATCTACGTGGCTGCTTTTGCTGCTAGCGAATATGCTTCGAGTATTGGTCGTGTAGCGAAGCCATTCAACCCCCTTCTCGGAGAAACATTTGAGTACGTTCGTCCGGATAAGAACTACCGATTCTTCACAGAGCAGGTCAGCCACCACCCGCCTATCGGTGCAGCTTGGGCTGAGTCTCCCAACTGGACGTACTGGGGAGAGTCAAATGTCAAGTCCAAGTTCTATGGCAAGTCCTTTGATGTTGCGCACTTGGGTACTTGGTTCCTCAAAATCAGGCCGACCAACGGTGGCAAGGAGGATTTCTACTCGTGGAAGAAGGTGACGTCGTCGGTCATTGGCATCATTACCGGCAACCCTACCATTGATCACTATGGTACCATGGAAGTGAAGAACTGGACGACCGGAGAGGTTGCGATCCTTGAGATGAAGCCGCGCGGGTGGAAGGTTTCAAGCGCATACCAAGTCGCGGGCAAGGTTATGGATGCTGATGGCGGAGTGAGGTTCAGCATGGGCGGACGTTGGAACTCGAAACTGTACGCGCGACTGACACCGGGCTACGAGGCCAACCTGGACGCGTCAGGAAAGGGAGGCAACGATGAGACGTTGCACAACGGCGGGATGACAGATCCGAGCCGGGCGTACCTCGTGTGGCAGGCGAACGAGCGACCCGACGGGATTCCCTTCAACTTGACGCCGTTCGTGCTGACGTTCAACCACATTGACGAGAATCTGCGGCAGTGGATTGCGCCGACGGATTCGCGACTGAGACCCGATCAGCGTGCGATGGAGGACGGAGAGTATGACTTTGCGGCGACGGAGAAGAACCGGCTGGAGGAGAACCAGCGGGCGCGGCGGCGAAAGCGGGAGGAAACCGGGGAGCACTTTACGCCGGCATGGTTCAGCAGAGCACGATGCGAGGTGACGGGGGAGCAGTACTGGCAGTTCAACCACAAGTACTGGGAGCAGCGCGCAAAGGCCGGGCCGGATGGCGATGCGAACGCGTGGGCTGGGCTGGAGCCCGTCTTTCAAGATGCAGAGGAGGCGAAAGAGTAGGGAACAGGGATGAATAGTAGAGGCTGTTGAGTATGGGAGGACGGCCGCACACAGGAAACGGGATTGGCGGATATTAATGCACGGGGGATGATTTAGCTGTTGGGTTGAGCGATTGCCGATTTCAGGGATGTAGGCGACTTTGATGCCTTGTAGCCGGGCTGGAGATGATGTGCTCGTGCAAGTATAGCATCTCATGGGCCGCGGACAGATGGAACAGGAAAAGACGCGTTTTCTCCTTTTCTCTTTAATATTTTATTCTTGTTATTCTTGTGTTTCATTTTTCAGCTGATTGCATTTATTTATTTATTTTGGGCTCGGCATCGAGCAGATAGATGGTCGAGTTTCTCAGACGTGGCTGGTGGCTGGTGACTGGTGGCTGGTGAGGACGGAGTTTCCGTGGACTTGGGACTTGTGCCCAGTTTATTAGCGGCTTTGCGTAATACTAATACTTGGGTATTTGACATTTGCCCAGTGACACAACATACATGGCACCCACCATTGCAAAGTCCGGGGATCAATGAAAATCCCGTCTGAGCACAGTTTGCTAGCCATTCTCGATTGGTAATAAATAAAAATACAAATAAGCCTATCCCTGGCCCCGCCGGGGACCGAGGGATACAGGCAAGATACCGACGAGGCCAGTTTCTGACAGCTGAGTTAATTTTGGCGTCGCAATCCGTCTTGATTAGCTCTTACTGGCTATGGGCAGTAAGAACTACTACCGATGTTAGTAGGTACCTATATAGTAGGTAAGTTAGCAGGTAGACGCTGTAGTTGGTACCTGCCATGGCCCATTTCTGAGCCAGCCAGCCAGCCAACCAACCAACTGGCCAATATTAGTAGCCATTAGCACAAAACACCGCCTCCATCTGTATCAAGAGCCTCGGCTAATAAATCCAGCTCGAACCAAATGGATCATCCAAAAGCTCGGCCCGCCAAATGTCCTTCATCCCTTTCCTTTCCATATTCCAACACTTATCAAACCGTTGACTATTCACATCAACACCATACGTCACTCACTCACTCACTCACTCACTCGTTTCTCGACACTTGGTCGGCCAATCGTCAGCTCGGCATTACCACGCACCTCGTCGGCTTTGCTGTTTGCCGCCATTCCACGACGCACTTGACGACCACCTAGAAACCAAGACAGACAGCTTGTCAATTCATAACCAACCAGACTCAACATGCCCGAGACAAAACCTGCGTGGGACGAACGCACGACCCTGCTCCGGCCACCACCACCAGATCCGAACAAGGCGCCCATCGAAAACGTGCTCGAGGTGACGGAGCTGGCCGTCCTGGGACCTGTACGTCCGCTCTGCCTTGCCCTCTCTCCCGGTCGCTCGCTGCTACGATGCACTACCCAGCATCCGCATTGGCTAACCCCAAGATCTCCCAGGACATCTTCACCAACGCGCGCGAGCCCTGGCACCCGCCCGGCGCGCGCGGCATCTACGGCGGCTCCGTCATCGCGCAGTGCCTCGCCTCGGCGCAAAAGACGGTCCCCGCCGACTTTCTCGTGCACTCGTGCCACTGCTACTTCCTGCTCGCCGGCTCCGGCACCACGCCGATCCTGTTCCACGTGGAGCGGGTGCGCGACGGGCGGTCCTTTGCGACGCGGACCGTGCAGGCGCGGCAGCGCGGCCGCTGCATCTTCACGACGACCATCTCCTTCACGCGCGAGGGCAGCG
The DNA here is from genome assembly GCA_002968875.1 of Cordyceps cicadae. Lineage (NCBI taxonomy): Eukaryota > Fungi > Ascomycota > Sordariomycetes > Hypocreales > Cordycipitaceae > Cordyceps > Cordyceps cicadae. Next base: position 488,735 of record MWMN01000004.1, on the reverse strand, counting down.
CCGGCGACGGCCAGGTGCACCACGCGGCGGCGCTGCCCGACGGCGTGGCGGCGCCGCCGGCGGACTGGGACGGCGAGGCCGAGTGGGAGAAGCACGGGCCGGTGCAGACGCTGACGGTCGTCGGCCGCCACGAGGACGAGGATGACGAGCGGCGGGGGGTGCCGCTGGACCGCCGGCGGCACCTGCGGTGGTCGCGGATGCGGGGGACCATCTCGGCGGGGGGCGGGCACCAGGCGCACCTGAACGCGCTGGCGTACATGTCGGACAGCTGGTTCATCGGGACGGTGTCGCGGCTGCACCGGCTGTGGCGGATGCCGTTCGCGCCGGCGGACGTGGCGGAGCTGCCGGGGGAGGTGCGCGCGCAGGTGACGAGCATCCTCGCGGGGGACGGCTTCACCGAGGAGGCGGGCGGGCCGGAGGCGTGGGCGGCGCGGCCCCGGCTGGGGATGATGGTCAGCTTGGATCACAGCATCTACTTCCACGCGCCGGGGAGGGTCCGCGCGGACGAGTGGATGCTGAGCGAGATGCAGAGCCCGTGGAGCGGGGACGGGAGGGGGTTCGTGGTGCAGAGGATCTTTGCGGCGGACGGCACGCTGCTGGCGAGTTGCATGCAGGAGGGCGTGGTGAGGCTGAGTAGTAAGGGAAAGGAGCAGGGGGCCAAGATGTGAGTGAGGCTAGGGGGGGGGGGGGGGGGGG
>MWMN01000004.1:451239-487947 GCA_002968875.1 Cordyceps cicadae | reverse complement strand
GGGGGGGGGGGGGGGGGGGGGGGGGGGGGGGGGGGGGGGGGGAAATGGAGTGGTTGTTTGTGTTGGTTGATATCGATCATGGATATAGAATGTACAGTAAAATACAGAGAGATACTCGGCAGATACATCCGAGGCAGGGCTCAAGCTTACGCCGTTGATCACGTTCAACAGTGCGCTTTATTATTCAATGCAGAATAGTGCATCTTGGTTGGTTGTCTGCGAGACTGACGAGGCCAAGTTTGTCACCAACAAGGTAGCAGAAGTCTGTGCTCTGACCTTCATCTCATGTCTGCGTGAAGAGTCATCTACAATGGGACGAGCTGTGAATCATACTAATGGCCAGACCAGACACTAATAATATACGAGCTGGGGAATTATCACCATCTGCAGATTTTAATTTCCATCTATACTGTCTGTTGCCTTGCCAAGAGCCCACCCCCAAGGGTCCCCTTGTAATAAATGACGGCTGATCCAATAGTCCAGCGGGGGCACGGGGCAGCACAGCGACTTTTGCATCTTATGCTCCTCTGATTCGTATTTTGTTCACTATTTCGGCTGATTTTCCATATTGGCATGATCCGTAATAAGTGACTGGAGATTAGTCGGGCAGGAGAGCGTTGTGCAACGACGCAATGTATTTATTCGTACTTGGTACTCCGTAGTTACTGATTGATTCTGTCAACCCGGTGTCAGCCCTGTCACAGCCCCAGCGGGGACAAGTGGATTTGGTGACGTTAGGGATGTATTGAATGTGTTTGCTTTTCCTGCTCCTTGTATCTTGGCGACAACTTAAAGACTGCGAGCCGAGAACTCGAGCCACGACGATGCCGAATTTTTCGTGAGCGAGTAATGAGACTGACTCTCTTATCGTCGTTGATCGAACGCTATGCTCATGAGGCCGTTAAGCATCACCTTGTTTCGCATTGTGTCGCAGGCGCCCGCACCAGATCACTGGGCCACGCCCAACCAATGGACAAGGGGGCTTGGCGGGCTTCCTCGGTGTCTCCTCGTTTTGGATGGAGATGTGGCATTGCGAACGGTGAGAGAGACCTACGACTCATGCGGAGCCAATCGGTCATCGCGGCCGGAGAATATGACACTTGCGTTGCAAGTTGCAAGTTGGACTGGAGATGACGGCGAACAACAAAGCCGCCCACCATCTTTGCTGTTCTCTTTCGTCTGCCAAGAACGCACGAGCCACATCAGCTCTAGCGACGTCAACTGGTTGGACACGGCTGCCTAGGTACCTACCACTTACGTATGCCTAGCGACCGAACTGGCCGAGGGTTGGATTTCTGAGAGAGTGTTTTTCGCTGTTCGCTGTTCGCTGTTCAGCAGTCAGGCAACTCGTTCAAGCCAGTATTATTACCCAGGTATGTAGGTAGCTTTTATTAGTACCTATAAGATCCTTCAAGTGGCAAACAGCTTCTCTGATAATTAGCGGCTCGGCAGCGGCGCGCCCCCGATCCACTTCAAGGCAGCCTAGTAACGTTCTGGCCACTACAATGGACCTAAAATTAAAGGCTGGCGCGTGGAAACAGGGCTAATAACTCCGCTAAATCCCAGCTTCCTAGGGACCGCTGGTCAGCTTGGCCGCTATAGCATCCCTGTAACTTATCTGTAGCAATCCGAGGTCAGGTTATTATGTATTGTCTGTTTGACTGTGTGTCTGCCTGCCTTTCTCCATTGTGTGGAACCCAAATATCCCGATCCTGCCTGTATCCTCAGCCCAAATACGGCCCTGAGTAGTATGTTAGTATGCATGCATGTAGGATGTAGGTGTGTCAATACTTGGCTAGCCGCCAGCCTGCCCGTTTGTCCTCCTCGACTACCTACCTTCTCGCTCTTCTTTTCTCTCCGCCCACCATCACTATTTTTTCTTCTATTTACCCTCGTTCTCTCCCTGTCCCCGTCTCTTTCGCGCCCAGCTAGACGCTGTCGTTTCCCTGTCCTCCCCAAACGGCCCCCGTCTGCTGCTCGACATCATCATGCGCAACCTCCTCACCCTCTCCACCCTCGCCGGCCTTGTTTCCGCCGGCACCCTCAGCGTCGATGTCCGCAAGCAGCTCGCCGCAGAGCTCTCCGACACTCTCAAAGTCCACCGACGCTCCGGCGATCCTATCGTCGACCTGCAAGCCATCAACAATGTCACCGGTGGCGGCTATTATGCCGACCTGGGCATTGGTACACCCCAGCAGATACTGACCTTTCATCTCGACACTGGGTCTAGCGACACTTGGGTCAACCTCAAAGGCAATGACTTTTGCAGAAATGGTCGTCCAGAGTTGGGCCTTCCCGCTTCTTGCATGAAGCAGTGTACGTGCTATCACTCAACAGCTTGCCGCCTTGTGCACCCAGAACTCCCGTCTCCGTGTTTCGTATAAGCTAACAGAAAGCAGTCGACCCTACAGCCAGTTCAACCTACAGGACCGCAATCAGGAGCGGGTTTAGGATCAGCTATCTCGACGGCAGCACTGCCTCTGGCGACTACTTCAACGACACCGTTACAGTTGGTAGTTTTGCAATTAAACAGCAGCAGCTCGGTCTCGCCAGAACCAGTGGCAGTGCCACCGGCCTCATGGGCCTAGGCATGAGCGTTGGTGTCGCCGCCAGAAAAGAGTACCCGACCGTGATTGACAACCTCGTCTCCCATGGCGTTATAGAGACGGCTGCTTTTAGCCTTTACCTCGACTCCATCACCGAGAGCCACGGAAGCTTCCTCTTTGGTGGGATCGACACCAAAAAGTACATAGGCAACCTCACCACCCTTCCTCTTGTCGCCGACGACATCCACGGCTCCGAAAACGTTACCTCGTACGCCGTTGATCTCATGGGGGTTTCTGCCGACGGCATCACCATCCCCAATCTCAAAACCAAGGCCATTCTTGACACGGGCGCCACCCTCGTCCTGCTTCCCGGACGCATCGTCAATCCAATATATTCCAAGCTCGGTGTCGTCACCATCACTAGCATTGCCACGCCTTTTGTCGACTGCGCCGCTGCCAGCAAGCAGGACATCAAGTTCAAGTTTCAATTCAACGGCAAAACCATTTCCGTTCCTCTCAAGGAAATGATCATCAACTCGTTTGCAGACCACCAGGATATTTTCAAGGGGAAAGTCTTGAGAGACCAGTTCAAGAATATGGACAAGGTCTGCATGTTTGGTATTGCTAGCGCCGACGACTATAAAACCCAGGAGCCCGATCCCTTCAGCACCGGTGGTAGTTCAGCCAACCAGCCCGAGTACGCTCTTCTCGGCGACACTTTTCTACGATCAGCCTATGTCGTCTATGATTTGGAGCGCAAGGAGCTGGCCCTCGGCCAGGCGTACCCCAAATCCAATGAAAGCAACATTGTGACGCTCAAAGCCAACAGCCCGATCCCTTCGATTCAGGGCATGGACCGTACGTTTTTGCCATTCCTTTATTTCACTTGGTCTCCGCTAATAATTACTTTTAGCCCCTCCAGAGGAAGAAGACACGAAGAAGGACAGCGCTGCTGGCATTACCCGCGCGCCTTCGGCAGCGACAGCTGCAGCACTGGCTATCGTCGCCGCTGCCGTCGCCGCTCTGTAAATATACGGCGCTCCTAAGAATTCATGAAGACTACTGTAAATAATTTCATATACACGACGGGATCTTTTACATGTGGGGTGAGGCACACGCCAAGGGTGCGAAGCTATCGCCTACATTTTATAGAGTTAGAGACCAAGTTGGTTACTTGATGAGAGCATGAGGGGGTTCAACAATACATAGACCCGAGTTACGGCCAATACCAATGATAAATTCTATTTGAACTGATTTTTTTTTGGCAACACTATGCTTGAAACTTGTTGCTTTTCATTGCTCAAGTGCCACTTGTTGCTTCTTTACAAGTCAGGCACGACTTGACTCATTCCAAACTGATCAGCCGCCAACATTGAAGACCTGCCACAACTGAAAGCGATGCAGCTGTCAAGGCGAAGAGAGAGGTTGTGTGACGCCAGCGTGTTGCACATCGCTCATGATTCATCCCCATCCCCATATCATATCCCTTGGCTTCGAGATGCACACTGCACGATGGCGGATGACGCCCTCAAGTCGGGCACCCTGATGGCCCAACACTCAGCCGATTTGCGGGACAAGCACCGGCGCATCCAACAACCCTTTTGGCCAAGTCCATATCTTTCTGTTGAAAAAGGCACAAAAGGTCAAAAGGGTAGTTTCTGTTTCTCTCTCTCTCTTCTTTTTTTCTTTCTCTTCCAATTTTGAACATTTTTCCCTCTCTTGCTTTTCTTTGCTTCAACGGCGTACCGAAACCTTTTCAATTTCACAGTCTCAAAAGCCGACGATAAGCAACCTTCCCCCCCCACCACCACCATGGACGAATGCTGCTGCGACCGCGACGACCTCGACAAGATCGCCAAGGGCTGGTCGATTGCCATGTTCTACTCCAAGGAGCGCCTACGGCGCGTTTACGAGCTCGACGACGCGCAGCTGGGAAAGGCGGTCGACGACGGGAAGCTGGTGCTGGAGACGCTGTGCCTGTTTGTGCACGCCTGCATCAAGCGTGGGCAGTATAGGTACGTCTGTCTACCGATGGAGATTGGTTCTTTGTTGAGGATATGAGAAGAACGTGTGACTGACATTACCGGGCGAGCCGGATAAGGTTGCCGGCGGAATTTTGGCGCGTATTACAAGTCGAGTATGGCATCGTGGTGTACCCGTCGGCGCTGACAGACGACGTGGACGTCCAAGGGCTGGGCGTGGACGTGACATTCACCGATGCCTACTCAAAGCACATTGGTATGTTGGTTCCTCTCTTGGGGTGTTTCTTTGTTCTTTTGCTAACTAACGGCTGCAGTCATGTTTGGTCGATGTTCCAGTGCCTGCCACCCGCCACCGTGCCCGTTTCAATACCTCCAGGAACCGCCGCCCGTCTACCAGAAATGAGCTGCAACATGACCTATCGCAGGAGATTTGAAAGAGAATATAAAGGAAGCAAACTATAAAGTTGCAGCGGCTATCAGGCAGCTGTAGTACAGGCGTGCAACGAATATGGTTTCGGTGGGTGGTGACGGCGGGAGCTACTTTGACGACAGCATTAAGGCGCAGGGCATGATTTGAAAGAGGCAATTTGTTCTTGAATTTACAGTAGTCTTTTGTATATATATACAATTTGATTGGATTTTTCCCTCTCGGCAGTGAACCCACGACACCAACCAACATGTTCTCTCGCCGCTTATCAGTGTGGTGCTATGATCATAACTCGTCCACGTACACAGTGTAATGAATACCCGCAAGACTTATCCGACAAAAAGAAAAACTGAAAAAAAAAAAAAATTTAAACGAAGCTCAACCTTTGAAAGAAACTCACTCAGCCACCTTGTCACCCACCGCGCCGTCCCTGTTCGCGCGCCACACGCCGCCCTCCTCGCCCTCAAACTCCTCGCGCTTCCAGACCTCGACCGAGTCCTTGCAGCGCTCCAGGGCCTCCTCGCCGGCGCGCCACGCGGCCTGGCGGTGCGGCGCGGACACGGCGACCAGGATGCTCTCCTCGCCGACGGGCACGACGCCGAAGGCGGTGGACGAGGGCGACGCCGCGCAGGGCGTGCTCGGCGCGGACGGCCCGCGCGATGCCGAGCATGGTGCGGAGCGCGCGGGGGCGGTACGCCGTGTACTGCAGCTGCTTGACGGGCTTGCCGGCGAAGTTGTCCCTGGTGGTTCCTGCAAAGGGGGCGAAAAAAAAAAAAAAAGACAGCTTTTGAGAAGGAAAGGGGGGGAGAAAAAGAGAGGGGGGGCATGGGTTGGGGGGGGCGGACCGGCAAAGGGAGGACGATGGCGCCGGCGGAGGGACTTCGGACGAGGTTCATGATGGCGGAGGCGTCGAGGTGGGAGTGCGTGAGGGCGACGTGGCAGCCGTCTTCGGAGAGCTGCCACGGACCGCCGCTGTCGTCGTTTTCGGTTGGTTGGGAGGCCATGGTTTTAGGGAGGAGAAGAGAAGAAGAAAGGAAGGGCTGAGGGGGGGGGGGGGGGGGGGGGGAAAGAGGGGGGGGGGGGGAAAAAAAAAAGGGGGGGGGGGGGGGGGGAAAAAAAAAAGGGGGGGGGGGGGGGGGAAAAAAAAAAGGGGGGGGGGGGGGGGGAAAAAAAAAAGGGGGGGGGGGGGGGGGAAAAAAAAAAGGGGGGGGGGGGGGGGGAAAAAAAAAAGGGGGGGGGGGGGGGGGAAAAAAAAAAGGGGGGGGGGGGGGGGGAAAAAAAAAAGGGGGGGGGGGGGGGGGAAAAAAAAAAGGGGGGGGGGGGGGGGGAAAAAAAAAAGGGGGGGGGGGGGGGGGAAAAAAAAAAGGGGGGGGGGGGGGGGGAAAAAAAAAAGGGGGGGGGGGGGGGGGAAAAAAAAAAGGGGGGGGGGGGGGGGGAAAAAAAAAAGGGGGGGGGGGGGGGGGAAAAAAAAAAGGGGGGGGGGGGGGGGGAAAAAAAAAAGGGGGGGGGGGGGGGGGAGGGGGGGGGGGGGTGAATAGAAGGTGAGAGAGGTCAAACGAAAGGATCGAGGGCGTTGTAATGGAAATGCCCCGCCATCTGCTGCCCAGTCGTCGGCCGCCGCCTTGTAATAATGAGAGCAAGGCTGCCGCCGCTATAGGCCGCCGAGAGGATACCCGATCTTGGAGATAAAGTTGGCGGCTCTGCAGAAATGGCCTGAAAGATGTGGAATGATTTAAACTGCTTATTAGCTGTGTACGCACTCTCCTCTGTCGAAGTCGGCGTGTGGATGCATGTCGCAAAACGGCCTACCTGTAGGTAAACGCTGACTAGTTAGTTGTCCGGGCACTTAATAATAGTTGCCTTTACAAACCCGGCCCAGCCGCCCACAAGATGAAATAATGCACGTCTAGAGTATTGCTATAAAATAGGAACCGAAAATGTGACTGTTATGAATATGATTCATCTCTCAAGTATGAGTGTTTTCTTTGATAAACACAACACATGTAGTAGGTACATAGGCGGCACCTGCATAAAGCCAGCCCCACCCGTCAAGTAACTTGAACATCGGAATTATGTCCCTAAATTATGTCCCTAATAAATTACTATGTCCCTAAATTATAAGCTGCCAGATTCTCTACTCTGCAAACCTCCCACCAGCAACCAACAACCACAACCCCTCGAGTCTGCAGCATTTTCAACCCCAATACAAACCTATATTCGATACGACTATTCGTTGCGAAAACTTCCATCGCCACGATGAGCGACGCCCACGACGTACAGCACGGCGCTCGCAACCGAGACAACTGGGACCCGGATCCAGCATTCGACAGGCACAACCAAGACAGACGAGACGATTACTCGCGACCGAGGCAGGGTAAACATCTAACCTGAAACTCTTTCCAGAGATTCGTGCTGTTTTTCCCGACTGCTCTGCCATCGACCAATACCACGCATTTTCAAGCGCGTTGGGCTAACTTCCCCACGGGACGCCGAGATTCCTCCAGATCTCCTCCCAGACAAGATTCACATAGGAAACCTGGCTGGCAGCAGAGAGATATGCAACGCGATATGCAGTATGAGGACTACCCGCGCCACCATAGCCGCCATGGCAACGGAAGTGGTGGCCGAGAGCGAGAGCGAGAGCGAGAGCGAGACCCTCGGGACCGAGATTACGCGCCGGACGACTACGAATCCATGTACGACGAAGGGCCTCGCCACGACTTCCGCTCTCGGCGCTTCGAGGACGAAGGTCCTGCTACACACCGCGATAGGCCCAGTGACCGAGATGAGTCCGTGCACCGCTCACAGTCCCATGGCAGGTTTCGAAGCCGCTCGCGGAGTCCTGCTCGCGACGCGGGTCGACCCTCGGATACTGTCATCCTCGAAGGACTCCCGCGCAGCATATCCCAGAACGAGGTTCGTCATCCACGGAAAGCAGGACGCCAGAGCAGTCTTCCAGGACTCTTGCGCCGTTGCCCAACCAGCCGCCATTCGGCATGCGTGCCACCAAGTCCACCGATACTTGCGGCATGAACTTCACGCTAATGCAGAGCAAACACTTAGCTTCGTGAAAGCCTTCTAAGCAACTCAGTTGCTTCGGAGAGTCCATCCTTTGATATTCGGATACCCTCGTCGAAAGGTGTGTGCTCGGAAGCCTACTCATGCGTGGACCAGCACTAACTGCTTCAGGTCATCGACGGGCATTTATTCAATTTGATCACGTCGATCGTGCCATCGACTTTGTTCGAGAGCACTACCCAAAGATTCTCATTACTCTGAGACACTCAACTGATGAGGTACCAGACGGCCAGTTCGATGCATACTTGCATTATGCGCGATCCAGAGACGATGCTGAACCACGAGCCCCAAACGCCGATTGGATCTGCCCGCAGGTAAGCTCTGAGACAATCAAATGCCTGAAAACCCCACTAATAACCTATTCAGTGCGAGGCCTCCAACTTTGCCACCAGAACTGTCTGTCGAGGGTGCGGCTGCTATCCTTCGGGTGTTCACTGGGCGCAAAGCCTCACTGGTGCTGCAGATGCTGCAGACTCTCCCTCACAAATTCTCGTCATATTCCCTCTTCAGCCATTTGTCGATGAGGAGATGCTTGCTCGAGAAATGCAGCGACTTGAGCTTGAGAAGGTCGACCCCGTGAGAACCAGCGGCGATGCACCGAAACTCAAATCTACTGCACCGACTAGCACAGGGCAGGGCTATGGCGCCTTGCAGGGCTCACTGCATAGAGTCTTCCTTATGCGTGATTCACAAACAGGAGAAACATTCCGATACGGGTTTGCCGAGTTTTGGACCGTCGAGGACGCCGCTGCTGCCCTGAAGAAATTCAACATGGCCCGAAACTTTAGTATAGCAGGCTGTGCTGTCACCATCTCCACGATTCACCTAGGTGTATTCCTGCCCGATGATACAGAACCGACTCCTGCGACGGAAAGCAAGACATTCTATCCACTCTTCAACCCGTCAATACGGGTGCGCTACAGAGACGAACACGTCTATCCCAGTCAACGCATGGTTGCCCCTGATCCCCCACCAAGCATCCAAGAGAAGACCGCTTCTGAAGAGCAAGATGAGGCAAAGCGAGCAAAAAAGCGCAAGGCAGACGGGAATTTAGGCAACTCTGCAAAGAAGCCCCTCGCAATGGCTGGGAAAATGGCAATGTGGCAGCGTAAACATGATGAGATTCGCGGACAAGACGCACCACAAGATGGTTCTGCAGATGGGGCGAAGCATCAACCGCCCAAACTGTCCTCGGCGAACGCGACTATCAAAATTTCACTCTCCTCCGCGTCGAAACTCAGCCAGGCTGATGTGCAATCCGATGGTGCCGGGACGGATACACCGGTGTCCATGCCGGAGAATGACACGGAAGAACCCGAGTCGTACTTGGACCGGGATCGGTTGATGTGTCTCATTTGCATGCGCAAATACAAGTCGGCTGAGGAAGTCAACATCCACGAGCGGTCGAAGAATCACAAGACAGCCATGGAAACCCCAGATCTAGTCACCGCCGCGTTGCCTCGCCTGACTGTCCGTGACAAGCGATTGCAGAAACAGGGCAAGCCTCCCGGAGAGTCTGGCCCGGGGAGCGCAGTTGATGGTTCAGCTGGCGGCGACAGCCAGTATCGTGACCGCGCTAAAGAGCGACGCGAGGCGTATAGGCAGCCGAAGAAGCCGGTGGCACAACATGGATCATCGAAAGACAAGTCCACTTCTTCTGCTCCTGCCGCCGCTACAGCTCCTGTGGTATCTAAAGGCGCGAATTTGCTCGCGAAGATGGGCTGGACGGCTGGTGCTGGGCTCGGTGCCAATGGCGAGGGGCGGACTGAGGTCGTTGAGACGAACGCGTACCAAGAGGGCGTTGGTCTCGGTGCCGAAGGAAGCAACTTGGGTGACGCGGCTGAACGTGCAGGTCGACAGACGCGAGGGGGATACGCCGAGTATGTCAGTTCTGTGCAGGACAAGGCTCGGGAGCGGTACAACAGGCTTTGATAAGCCGGATTATGGCAGAGGAGAGATGGCTTGGTTCTACTAGAACGGTGTGGAACAGCCATTACATATGTACATGATCTGATTAATAAAGCACAGAGTATCCCAGGTGCTCTTATCTACATTTATTGTCTCGTGAAGAATGCATACTGGAGATGGCCCAGGGATTGGTGGCGTAACCTCAGCCTTGTGATGTGCGGCGCAGCTATTGGTCGATTGTTCACCAACGACTCCCCGCAGTGGGGCGCAGACGCAAGGCTGACAACACCAGGCGGCCAAATTTTTGAATTTTTTTGGAGTGCCATTTTCTGAGCAGGTCGGTTCCTTGCATTGTTCTGTTGTGCAGTTTTCTCGCCCCTTTTCACTTCGACACGAGGTCCAACTGACATACAATTGGATAGCAGTGTAAATACTTGCTGCAGCCTTGGGTTTTCTTCATCCAAAATGGATGCCCCAACCGCCCAAGTCAAGGTGATCTTCACCACCAACGAGGCCGACTTGGAGCTTCCCGAAGCCAAGCGGCAACTGCTCGTCCCTGCCGGTATGTGCGCTTTCGACTCTGTAAAACAATGGTTCGCGGAGAGTTTTCAAACATGGCAGTACTCCTAACCAAAGAACGCAGATATCAAGCGCTATGGCCTCTCCCGCATCCTCAACTCCGAGTCCATGCTCGACACCGCGTCGCCGATCCCGCTAGACTTCCTCGCCAACGGCGCGTTCCTCACAACCTCGATCGAAGAGTACCTCGCGACTGAGGGCCTCTCGTCTGAAAGCACGCTGACGCTGCAGTACGTGCGCAGCCTGCTGCCGCCGTCGTACGAGGCGAGTTTCCAGCACGACGACTGGGTGGGCGGCGTCGACTGCCTGTCGGCGACGTCAGCTGCTGGCCGGCGCGCCGGGGACGATAGCAACGGCATGGTCAAGGACCGCATAGCCAGTGCCTCATACGATGGTCTCGTACGGGTGTGGAACCCCCAGGGCGAGGTCGTCGCCACGTCGACGGCGGGCAGCTCGGGCGGCGGCGGCCACTCAATGCGTCTCAACGCCGTGCGGTGGCTGTCGACCAAGCAGATCGCCTCGGCGGGTCTGGACCGCAAGGTTGTGGTCTGGGACTACACCGACGCAAGCGACAACGGGTCCTCCGGCTCGCTCCGGGTCAACATGGAACTCTGGGGCCACGAGAAGGCCGTGCTGTCGCTGGACGCGAACCTGGCGAAGCGCCGCCTGCTGACGGCGTCGGCCGACGGCCGCGTCGGTCTGTGGTCGACGTCGAAGAGCAGCGCACCGCAGGCCGATCCGGAGAGCCTCCCAAGCGCGCACACGACCAAGAAGGCGCGACTGGCCGGCGGCGCGACGACGGCGCAGCGCGGCCCGCTCGCCATGATCTCGGCACACGAGGCCGGGGCGCGCGTGACCGCGGCGGTCTTCCACCCGCACGACGCGACGGTGGCGTACACGGCGTCGGAGGACCACACGGTGGCGACGATCGACCTGACGACGGGGCGGACGGCGGACCGGCTGGTCACCAAGCACCCGCTGCTGTGCGCGGCGGCGCTGCCCGGGCGGGGGCTGGTGGCGGCGGGCAGTGCGGCGCGGCACATCGCTGCTGGACCCGCGCGAGGCGGCGGCGACGACGGCGGCGATGACGCTCCGCGGGCACGTCAACATGGTGGTCTCGCTGGCGGCCGGGCCGGACAACGACTACTCGCTGGTGTCGGGCGCGCACGACAGCACCTGTCGCGTGTGGGACCTGCGCAGCAGCGCGCGGGCGGTGGACGGCGCGGAGGGCGGCGCGGTGCGGCCGGCGTACACGATCGGCAGGGAGTGGCTCAAGGGCAAGAAGCTCCCGCCGGCGGGCGACGGCGCAAAGGTGCTGACGGTGGCGTGGGATAAGACGTGGGGGATCGTGAGTGCGGGTGAGGACAAGAAGGTGCAGATTAACAGGGGAGGCGGGTTGCTGGCGGAGTAGTAGTCATGGGCGAGGTTGATGAGGGGGAGGGCGAGGAGGAATAAAATGTATATGCATGGTCAGACTATGATCAATTCCAGGACAGGGAGAATCCATCACGCAATGCGAAATCAATGTACCCGAAATACCCTTGATGCTGACGTTCCCAGCCAGTTCAATAAGTGTACTTACTAACTGTCTCAATGGTACTAGAAACGTAATTTCATCACAATGCAGAATTAAACTGGGTGAAGTATTCAACTCCAACTTATAGAAAAGACTTGTTGAAGATGACACACTGGTTTTGTGAATTATTTCACGAATCATTCTACGAACGAGAACCCAAGTTCTGCAATGCCATGCCACTATAAATCGCTACAGTGGCCATGTGACTTCGCGCCACTGTAAATCGCGGTACCGCGTTTTTGCCCCCAAAAACTCTCCCCGCTAACCTCCATCACTGAACGATTCTTGAGTCGACGTCACGGCAGATCCTGGTTACACCACCAACAGCTACACCAGACCGGAAATCCCGAAGCCCTCACTCCCAAATCACTCGACTACGGATGGTCCTCCCACTTCTAGATGCCGATTGGAGGCCCCAGTTCACGAAACCTATCCCCATCCCATGCCCCTCCGTTGACGCAGGCCGTTAAGCCGCAAAAAGAAAAATGGTCGCCCTAGGAAATCGCAATCGGCTGGCCACGCCGCGCAAGTCCAATTCGGCCTTTCAGACGAGCAAGAAGAACGCGAAACCAAACGCAAGCATCCTCAGCTTCTTCCAGAAGACGGAGAAGCAAGAAGGCTCTCTGTTCGTGGGCGCGCTTCCGCAGCCGAGCGTGGCGGACGCTCTCGCCACCGAGAAAGGCGCGGACCAAGATCTGTACAGTCACAATGACGAGAACGGCCCCGGAGAGCGGGAATCCCCTCAAAAGAGACGGAGGGTCGGTGAAATTGTCCACGTGCCTGTTGCGGTTGATACCGCAGAACCTGTGCAAGCCTCGGCTGCGCGGCCGTCAAAGGCGAAGAAGATTATATCTCCATTTATCATGGACTCGGATGACGAGGACGAAGCTAATGTCGAGCCGACCGTCCCTTCACATCCCGTAAACGGCCTCAGCGCACCAGTCGATGGGGACGAAGATACGGTCCCCGACAAAGTGGCCCCCATGGCCGGCGACAACAGCAACGTGGCCGCGGACGAGGCGGACGAGGCAGACGAGGCGGACGATGCGGACACAAAAGAACCCCCAAGTCTCAAACACGAGGCCACAAGTGGCAAATTCGATGCTGCCAATGAATTTGGAAGCTTTGAAGACATGGACATGGACATGGAGTCCTTCGAAGGGGACGAAATGCGTGAGTGGCGCTTCATGAAGGAGCAAGCCCGTCTGGAAGCTGAAGAGTCGGGCGATATGACCCTATTCCACGAGACTTTTGGGGAGGATCCGTTCCAGGAAGATGGTACAGCACCCTCCTGTCCGATTTGCTCCGCTAGCCTAGCAGCCGTGTCCGAGGACGAAGCGTCGAAACACGTCAATGCTTGTCTTGACGGCAATCCAACTCCCCTGCCCAAGGCCGCTGACAATCCAGAACCTCGCACGGAAGTAGAAGAGGTGGCCGTTGCGGAGGTTGGCAAGCGTTTTATGCGAGCCGCTATTCCGCGCCCCGGACAAGCCAATCCCTTTGACTTGACCGGGAAGCGATCCAGCACAAAGTCAGCATTCTCTCAGCTCATGTCGAGCAATGCTGAGGATACGGCTTGGTCAACGGCAGCTGCTGCCGAGACTGCCTCACGAGGCCGGCCGGCGTATATGAGAACATGTCCCTTCTACAAGATCATGCCCGGGTTTTCGATATGTGTCGATGCCTTTCGCTACGGGGCAGTCGAGGGCTGCAAAGCGTACTTCCTCAGTCACTTCCATAGTGATCACTACATTGGCCTCACTGCCAACTGGACCCATGGTCCGATATATTGCAGCAAGGTCACTGGCAGTTTGGTGAGAAACCAGCTACGCACGGCAGCAAAATGGGTCGTTGAGCTGGACTTTGACAAGGAATACGACGTCCCGGGCACGGACGGCGCAAAGGTGACCATGATACCCGCAAACCACTGTCCGGGGAGTTCATTATTCTTGTTTGAGAAGGTCGTGGGCGAGCGACACAACAAGAGCTTGAAGCGCATTCTCCACTGCGGTGACTTCAGAGCATGTCCGGATCATGTTGAGCATCCCCTGTTACGACCTGACGTAGCGGATGCCGTGACCGGCAAGCTCAAACGACAAAAGATTGACATATGCTACCTTGACACCACATATCTCAACCCTCGATACTCCTTTCCTACGCAAAGCGATGTCATTCACGCATGCGCTGAGATGGTAACTCGAATGTCGCCGGACCCCAACTGCAAGGACGACATTTGGGACTCGGTCAAAAAGGATGCTGGCAAGGCTGTCAGCAAATATTTCCAAAACACTTGCACAGCAGAGCCGGATAAGCCTGAAACAAAAAAGAAGCTCGGTCAGCGCTTGCTGATAGTGTGCGGAACGTATTCCATTGGAAAGGAACGTATATGCGTCGCCATTGCCAAAGCGTTGCGCACAAAGATTTTTGCCTCACCCGCAAAAATCAAAATCTGCAAGCAGCTCGGTGATGCCGAGCTGACGTCCCTCCTGACTTCCAACCCGGTCGAGGCGCAAGTCCACATGCAGATGCTGATGGAGATCCGCGCCGAGACGCTGCAGGAGTACCTCAACAGCTACAAGCCTCACTTTAGCCGGATCGTGGGGTTCCGGCCCTCGGGCTGGAACTTTCGGCCGGCGAGCAGCAAGGCGGTGGGGGCGAACGCGGCGCCGTCGACGATCCCGACGCCGCAGCTGCTTCACGGGCGGAGCTGGCGGACGCGGTTCAGCGCGGCGGACTTTGCGCCGCAGCGGGGCAGCACCAAGGAGGCCATGTGCCTCGGCGTGCCGTACTCGGAGCACAGCAGCTTCCGGGAGCTGGCGCTGTTCCTGATGAGCGTGCGGGTCGACAAGGTGATCCCGACGGTGAACGTGGGCAGCGAGCAGTCGAGGAGGCGGATGAAGGCGTGGACCGACAGGTGGCTGGCGGAGAGGCGAAAGGGCGGGCTGGTGCAGCCGCTGGTGGAAGGTCGCGATGATGCTGACAATCTCAAGGTAGAGCTGTGGGATGGGAAGTCGAGCAACGGTGGCGGTGCTTGGTGGTGATAGGGGTGTTTCTGGCGTTTGTTTCATTATTTCACCAGGCAGTTTGCATTCTTGGGTAAATATTTTGTTGGTATAAAAGATTTTGTATTCCAGAGTGTATATAAGCACCTTTTCTTGAACGCCTAATGAACCCTCCCCGTCATAGATAGCACCACATACAAAACCTATCGTGAATCGCATAATCAGACGCCTGTTTGGTATGAAACAGCCGCCATGCCCATGTACTTGAGCAAAACCTGTTTTGCTTTTTTTTTTTCCTCCCCGTTCTGTCAGTTTCTATTCCACATTATTTGGCCTTTGCTTGTTGTGTAGAGGCCTCTGTGAGTACGTCCATTAGCAACCTGCTTCGCGACGTGGAGAAGAAAAAAAAAAGCCTGGGCTTTCAAGGAAAGGGAGAGAGGGGACACTCAGCATACCTCTGCGCGTGGCGTCTTCCAGCAGTTGCGTGTCTACCGATGCGGCCGGGAGGTGGACGTAGCGGACGACGGACCCTCGGATGAAGACGTTCTTGACGGAGCTCTACGTTGCTTTTGTCTTAGCAAGATGATGTTCAAGGAAGGCCAGGCCGGGGGGGGACAGGCGCGTTACCATGTGAGGGTACTTGAGCTCCTCTAGTACGGAGATATCGTCGAGCTTGATGTTGAGGTACTGGTCCACGCTCTTGAGCGTGCCGCGGAGCTGGATGTCGTTCTTGAGCTCGACGGTGACCTCCTGGTCAATGAGCGTCTTGAAGAAGCTAAAACCATCGGGCCGCCCGCGTGTCAGCACCTTCGTTTCCGGGGGGGGGGGAAGCATTCGTGTGCCGAAGCTAGAGGCGTGAAAAGGACCTCTGCGACCTTGGGTATCGGGAGGGACCGCCGAAAGAAGAAGAAGAAAAAAAAAAGGAAACTCACCTGAAGAAGAGCATTGTGTGAGATGAGAGAGATGGGGGGTGAATGGGATGGGGGGGTGAGAGGGTTTTGGGGGTATCCACGCGTCGCCGGCCGATAGGAAAGTCGCAAGAGATTTTGTGCCCGCTGATTCAAAACGAAGATGGTTTCTCGAGGTCCTGGATGTGTTTGTTGGTAGAGTGTGCTTCTTACAGAGGCATGAGATGAGGTTCCTCTGGCTATTGTCGTTGAGAGAGGCCCAAAGCGCTTGTCCTTTGGCGGTGCGTCACGTGCATCAAGACCCACCAACTGGACAGAGCTTCAGTGGCGGAGAGACGCCTGTAGGTTCGCTGTAAATCAGTCAAGGCCACTGTAAAAGTTGGACACGACCGCCGTGAGTTGCCCATCCATGAAAAATAAAAAAGAGTGCCAAGGTAAAGGGAGAAGTCATCCAGATGAAGGAATCGAGTATCAAAATAATGATTTGTGGTGTGTGAAGAGTCACGGCATGTCTAGCAGCCACTGGCTCCTGAAATACAGCTTGGTAATCCTCCATGGTCTTGTTCTATTCATCATCAAGTAAAGTAGATGTACTCCCAAACAAAAATAATCTTCTTCCCAACGCCTTTACTCATGCTACATGTACAAATCCGCGCTTCTTCGCGCTCCTCTCCAGGCTCTCCTCCTCCCACGTGTCGTCCACGTAGTCCTTGACGCTGTTCTCGCGGATCTGCATGCCCACCACCTTGAGCGCCGCCAGGTTGAAGCCCATCTCGTCCTTTTGCCTCTTGAGCGTCGCCCGCAGGTTCGCGCGGATGCCGTCCAGCATCGTCTTCATCGCGCGGCTCGCCACGATCTGCCTGTGGTGCGTCTTGAGCATGAAGAAGAGGATGCGGCACGTCAGCGGCACGTTCATGGACCGCAGCGCGAAGCGGTCGAGGAACGTGAAGAGCGCCGGCACCGACGCGAACGGCAGCACCAGCAGCGCGTCGTGCAGCGCCGCCGCCTTGATCTTCTGCAGCACCGACATGACGTACGCCTCGGCGGTGATGTTGCCGAGCGCCATGAAGACGATGTGGCGCTGCGGCGCCGGCGCGTGCGGGTTGTCCTCCCTGGCCTGCTCGTACTCCCGCATCAGGTTCAGGTCGGCCATGCCCAGGTCGAGCGCCTCGGCTATTCGCTCTCCCGCCATCAGCGTCTCCGACGTCTGCTTGCTGGCGGCGCCGAACTCGCCGTTGGCGTCGGCGGCATCCTCGTCCCGCTCGAGGGATGTCGTCAGGGTGCTCTCGTACAGCTCCTCAATCTCCTTCTCGCGCTCTTCTTCGAGGAATATTTGTTCGTCTGTTTCGTCCCAAACGCGAATGCTCTTGTCGTGGGCTGCACTGACGAGGAAGTTGCCGCTGTGGCTAACCGCTATGGCCCAGACCTCGCCGTGATGGCCGTCAAGGCGCTGGATCTGTTCAAACTTGTCGCCGTCCCAGTACCTGATGGTCCGATCTTTACTGCTGCTGAAGAAGTGGTGTCCGTTGTTGTCTGAGTTGTGAGGTACGAATGCCACCTGTAGAATACTGTCCTGGTGGCCAAACAAGGCCTTGTGGCAGTCGCCAAAGTCCAGGCCCCAGACGCGGATATTCTTGTCGGCTGAGCTTGTGACAATCAGCTTGCTGTCATACGATATGTCCATGCTGAGCACAGGTAGTTTGTGGCCGTAAAGGTTAAGATATAGTTTGAGAGAGTCGACGAAGAATACCTTGACCGTGTTGTCGAGGAGAGCCGCAGCAAGATATTTTCCATCCGGTGAGAACTTCAGGCACAGGATATCATCTGAAACTTTCAGTGTCTTTGAATGCACCAGCTTCAGCTTCGGTGTCGTTCTCTTCGTGCCCAGAACCTCCTCTTGAACAATACGGAAATCCCAGAACTTGGCTGACTTGTCGGCACTGCCAGACACCACGGACCGGCCATCCGGGTGAACATTCAAGGACCAAATAGCGCCTTCGTGGGCTTCAACGCTATCGAGAAGAGCAGCCGAAGCCACGTCAAACAGTTGCAGCTCGCCGCTCTTGGTTCCGACTACAACAACCTTGTCGCCGGGAAGAAATGCGCAGCTTAGAGCATATCCGCACTCAAAGGTGCGGATGCAAGCTTGCGTTTTGATATTCCATATTTTGAGCGATCCGTTTGCCGCCGTTGCGAGCATCTTGTCGTCAGAGCTCAGCGAAAGCGCTCTAACATCAGCTCGGTGGCCAGGGAGGTCGACGGAGAGGGTTCGCGTGTAATCGGGAATGTCTTGCTTCGACTTCTTTTCGCTCTTCTCCTTCGACTGGACATTAAAATATTCCAACTGGTTGTTTGTGGTGCCAACTAGGAGATTGAGATCCTTTTGGCCACTCGGTATAGCCCAAGCAGCAGAGCGCACCTTACCTCCCGTTCTGATCATAACGTATTGAACAAAAACGTCAGAGATATCTGCTGATGCAGCGTCTATTGCACCTTCGTCTTCCTCGGCTTCCTCTTCGTCCTGCTTTGAGTCTTTTTGCTTTGCGCGACGCCTTTGTCGTTTGCGGGCAAGGCCTTTCTTGACCTCTATTTCGCTTCTTATGCGCCATATCTCTACGGCCTTGTCTGAACCATGGACGGCAAAATAGTCCTTTCTAGGATGGAACTCAACTTCCACGGCGCGATCCTTATTCCGTCGATGCAGGGTTCCGCGATCGGTGATAAATTTTGTAGCAGCCACGTCAACTCTGCCAGCACTGGCAGCCAGACTGCTGACGTCGAGCGACCAAACCTTCATCTCTCCGTCGTTTCCTGCCGTGATGCATCCTTCCAAACTTGGTGTGACTCCCAGGGCCCAGCATTCGCCATTCGTCTGCGACATATGTGTCTCGATGCAATGGCGAGAGGAGAGATCCCAAAGCTTCAACAATGAGTCTTTTCCAGTCGTCAATATGAAGCCGTCGGAGCCTTTTTCTCCATCCAACACCATCGCCCGAGAACCGTCTTCGTCCTGGACTTGAGCATCCGGCTCGATGAATCGCAGGCCAGTAATTTGATCCTTGTGTCCTCTCAGTTTGAATTGCCCAACCTCAGCAACAAGATCCCATATGATGACGTCGGTGTCTTTCGATCCGCTTGCGAGCCGAATTCCGGCTTTGTCGAAATCAAGTTTGGTAATTGCCGATTTGTGACCATTGAAGCTCACAATAACGGTGGAAATTTTGCTGTCCCACAGGCGAATGCTGCCGTCCTCGTAGCCGACCGCAAAAACGTCCTTGTCAGTCTGGCTCTGCGCAATGCAGGTGACGGGAACCGTGCATCTGTCATCGCGCCAACGGCTCAGCAGTTCGCCCTTCTTTATGTCCCAGCAAATGACCTCTTCGTTCGCGGCGACAACCGCTTGGCCAACGCCGGAGCCGTTCCGATCGTTCGCAATCCAGACAATGTTTGAGCTGCTTGATGCGACCACGCCAAAGGCTTTCGCATGCTCATACTTCCTGTTTTCTCGTTCAGTAAAAATCACAAAAAGCCCTCGAGCTTTACATACAAATACGATTTAACCATTGTGAATTTCGTCCGACCAGAATTGGTCCTTGCTGGAGATCATCACTAAAAAGTCGAACCACGGGCTGCGACGGTCTAAGTGGGATTTTTTTTTCTGGTTATCGATTAACTTGCTGCTTAGCCACTCTGCACTCTAGCAGCTACATCTCCCATCACGTGGCTCAGTGTGGCTGGTGGTTGACGTTGAAGTCTCCCCTCCTGCCCCACCAGGAGACGTCAACAGCTACCAGCTCCGTCCTACTGACGAACTTCATCACCGCAGGCATACCTTACAATGCTTCTCCTCGATTACCAGAACGTCCTTATTCAATCGGTCTTGACCGAACGGTTCTCTGGGTAGGCCGCGATCTCGGTCTCATGCCGCTCTTCTCTAACAAGTGCACAGAGCCCCGCCAGCCTCCATCGACCAGACAGTGTCCGACTTCGACGGCGTTACCTTCCACATTTCAACCCTTCCCGAGACGAAAACTAAAATTCTTCTTTCGCTTCAAATAAGATGCTTCGCGGACCTTGCTCAGTACGGTGCTGAGCAGGTCTTGCAAAGAGAGTACGGGGACTATATCTGTCCCGTTGAGGCTGGCTATGACTTTTCCGTTTTGATTGACTTGGAGAACCTGCCAGAAGGTAAAGGTGTGTATATCCAGCCAACACCTGTCCAGAATTCGTTCACAGATTTTTTTTTGCTAAAAATCACTTCAGAGGAACGTGATGCGCTGGCTCTCAAGTTTGCGCTGCTAAAGCGCAACGCCATGGCTGCGCCACTCGAGCAAGCCTACGAAGAACACTACAAGCTCAAGGAAGAGGCTGCAAAGTTCACGTCAGAAGAGGCGCCGCAGGATATTCGAAACGGTGGCCAGGTCAAGGCTATCCACTACCGTGAAGAGGAGGCAATCTATGTCAAGGCTGCGCACGACCATGTCACCGTCATCTTCAGCACGGTCTTTCGAGAAGAGACGGACAGGGTATTCGGCAAGGTCTTCATCCAGGAGTTCGTGGATGCGAGAAGACGCGCAATCCAAAATGCACCCCAAGTGCTGTTCCGCACCGACCCACCCCTTGAACTCCAAGGCGTGCCTGGTGTTACGAGCACCGGTACTGGCGAGATTGGCTACGTTACCTTCGGTAAGCTTTGTCTTTGTCTTAAATGTATAGATGAGCTGGCTAACATCTACAGTTCTTTTCCCCATGCATCTTACTCCTCAGAGAATGGAGCAAGTAATCTCGCACATCCAGACATTCCGCGACTACTTCCACTATCACATCAAAGCTTCCAAGGCATATATTCACTCGCGTATGCGCAAGAGGACTGCCGACTTCCTCCAGGGTATGCTCCTTTTCCTTGTCCTCATAACTACTGTGGTGGTACTAACATCTGGGCAGTTCTCCGCCGCGCACGACCCGAGAATGAAGAGCGTGAGCGCAAGACCGCGACTGGGAGATCTTTCAAGGTGCAAGGTTAGGTTTAAAATTAAATGGGCAGGCTTGGGGCTAGTCATTGCGAGGATTTTGGCGCATCTCCAAGTATTGCAGACGGATATAGCCAACAGGAAACATTCACACATAACACGACAGCTACCACGTTGCCCGATCTACGATGTCTTTATGGCGCGCTTATGTGATTCCCAGTTCCCTCTTTATTCAACCACTTCTAGTATCTCTAAAATATATATATATTTGGTCGACGAGTTCAAGCGTATAATTTTTGGCTGGGTATCGGTAAGCAGGTAACTACAGTGCTGTGTCGCTGTGTAGTGGAAGGGCTACCCTATTGCTGGTGGTAAAACATTGCTATCCTACTTTACGCCCAGTTATTGGTAATCTGCAAGGGGTTTTTCATCGAGGGTTTATCTCTACATACGTTCTCACGCATTATTATTAATCTTCGTGGGATAATTTGATCGTTTAATGGAAACGTATTGAGCAGGAATGGTTCTTTAGTTGTGACTGCCCAGAAGTGGATAGCTAGCCCCAAAGCCCAAGGTGATCCCCAGCTTTCGATCGCCTGACCCTCGTTTTTCCCCAACAACAAACACATCCCTGCAGGTTGAAGCATCCGACCTCCGGGTCGTGATAGACAATGGTATGGCCGTTCGGCTCCTCGCCACCCGACCGCGACAAAGCCGACCATGGAAAACCCGATCACGATCAAGGGCGACGACCAATTGCCTGGGATAAGTCGCTCGGCGAGGTGGCGGACCCGTTTGACGCAGCCAAACAATGGGCACCCGTAGTGATGTCCTCGCTAGTCGGTCTCGCCGCGCTGCAACTCTACGCAAACTACCTACGGCGAATCCCTGGCGCAGCATTCATCAAGCACTCCGCGTTTCGCAAAAAGACGCTGTTTGGACGCGTGACGAGTGTCGGCGACGGCGACGGCTTCCACCTGTTCCACACGCCCGGCGGCAAGGCCGTGGGCTGGGGCTGGCTCCGCAAGGTGCCTGAAAAGCGACGAGACCTCAAAGATCGCACGGTAATTATCCCTGGGTTGTAGGGACCGACAATCTCTCAGAGCGCGCGCGCATCCTTCGCGGCTGACAACAACGTCGCAGATTTCCATTCGACTCGCGGGCATCGACGCGCCCGAGGGAGCTCACTTCGGACGACCGGCGCAGCCGTACGCGGACGAGGCGTTGAAGTGGCTGACGGACTATATCCTCCACCGAAACGTGCGGGCGCACATTTACAAGCGAGACCAGTACAACCGCGTCGTCGCGACCGTCTACGTGCGCCGGTTCCTGATGCGCCGCAACGTCGGGCTGGAGCTGGTGAAGCGGGGGCTGGCGACAACGTACGAAGCGAAGTCGGGCGCCGAGTTTGGTGGCCTGAAAAGTGTGTACGAAAAGGCAGAGGCGGAGGCCAAAGGGAAGAAGTTGGGCATGTGGTCTGGAAAGGCCACCGACTTCGTGAGCCCACGGGCGTACAAGAGCCGATACTCTGGCCAAGATGGCGAGTAAGGTCATGAACAGGAAGGATCTGGCAGCTCAAATCTCACTCTTGGCCTCGTTTCTGCAATAGGTCTGCAGCGAATGACCTTACGCATGGAGCCACCAGGAGCAAGTTCCCCGTCTGACATGCATCGATACCTGTAAATAGAGAACATTGTGTCTGCATAGTATCTCTCAGCTCACTGCAGAGTCAACGAATACGGCAAGTTGAGCCCTGCTTCCTTATTCGAGTATCTTTTGTTGCGATGGTCAGATCAGCAGCTTCAAGCGGCACCAGCGCCCTACACGGACCGCATAATACTGCAAAACAGTCAAACACTGCCGAATGCGTTTTCACGGCTTTGCGGAGAGCCTAATAAACTCTGGACTCCCATAGCCAGTATACTATGACCCTTTAATCTGCAAGTTCGAATCTGCCGAGACTGCTAGCGGTCTTGGCGAAAAAGCGGAACTTCCGATGTCAAGGGCTTTCTATGTCGATGGATAGGACATACATACGCCGTGAAAGTGAGAGTAGAGGGCAAATCTTGTCAATTCTTTATATTTGACTGACTTTTCTGGTACTTTTTTTTTTTTTTTTTTTTTTTTTTTTTTTTTGGGGGGGGGGTTGAGACTTTCAGCTACTGCATGTGCAGCCTCGCATTCCCCCCCAGCCAAGGACCAGCTACACCTGGAGATGATCAGATGTTAAACGTTAGGTGATGGGCCTCTTACAGCCTGGAGTGCGTTGAAGGTAAAAGATACGGGGCTTCTTCGGCGGCTTGTTTAATTTGCATCCTGTAGTCGTACGGAACGGAGCTCATCATACAAACTACAGGATCGTCGTACTACGGGAGCATCTTGATGGGCCATATAAAATTTCTAGGGCGTAGATATTAATAGCTGATCATGCGAACTGTGAGTCAAGTTTTGCAGACATGGGCTCTTCCGTTGGTGATATGATACGCATGATGGGACACAAGGCGGCAACTTGGTGTTGCAAGCAATCATTTGACAGCTTTATAGGTGAGGATTGGCTCGTAGATGACTAAAAACTTGTTTCAGCGAGTAAAGAGGGGAGCACTGGCATTGCATTACCAGACGCGGTTTCATCTTCATCTCGACTTTGATTGCCTAGTTTGGTGGGAGTCCAGGTTCTAGCAGCTTGGCTCTCAGTGCAGCTTGGGCCTTTTTCTGTATTGGCGAGGTGCTCCGTATTGGCGGAGTCAATATCGGAAAAGTTGTGCTTGTCGTTCTGTTTTTAGCCGTACCTATGTATGCAGGGTAAAGAATTAGAGTGCTGGAATTGGAGTGTTGCATGGCATCGCATCATCACCCGCACCCGGATCCACCAAATTATGACGAATATAGCCAATCAAGATGCAGTACCAAAGCCAGCGGATGGGCCCGCCAGAAATCCCGAAACTTACTAGTGGCCCCGCTGCCCAATTCCAGGCGTCGCTCGCATCCAGACCTTTCCGAATCCGTACTAGCTCTGTTGTGCTCCCGTCAGGCACGAAACAAGCTGTACTGATGAGTTGCGGGTTGGCTGCTGGGAGAAAGCAAGGATAGATTCTCGTATTCTTCGACGGCATGAAAAAGGAGGGAGACCACTGAATGCACTTCTCTTTTCCCCTATCCTTGGCGGTATTGGGCTCTGTTTGGGCCTTGAAATACACTTTGGCTGCACGTTGACCAGTGAGAAGGGAGGGAGCTACTCCCCTGGCTTCTGTCCAGTGCTCATTGTCTCTCCCCTTGATTCTGCCCTTGCCTTCCATACTACTGGGTACTGCTAGTATTTGCCCAGCCTAGCCCGCCTGGCTGCAGTCGGTCGCACCGCCCACAAAGCACACCTCTCCTCCTCCACCGCCTGCCGCCTTCCCAGCCATTCCCGCTCAGACAAACTCTCTTTTGAACAAACAAAGGCTCTTCAGCCAATTTCCAGCCCTTCGGCATTTGATCTTCTCACCATCACACTCTTTTCCATTCGTTATATCACGATTGCCTATTTTTGCGCTGCCTAATTGCGCTCGCCACGCTTTACCACCCCCCTAATTTTCCTCGCACTCCTCGATCGCTAGTCTTACCGTCCCTAATTTCCTTTTTCTTCGACCACCTGATGCATCGATACTGGTA
Organism: Cordyceps cicadae; assembly: GCA_002968875.1. Lineage (NCBI taxonomy): Eukaryota > Fungi > Ascomycota > Sordariomycetes > Hypocreales > Cordycipitaceae > Cordyceps > Cordyceps cicadae. Next base: position 463,317 of record MWMN01000004.1, on the reverse strand, counting down.
GACGGCAAACAATTCGCCTCGACTCCTCTTGACACATCTCGTGCCCTACCAAAACATAATTCTCAGTTACTCGACTCGATTTGATTCTTCTCCAACCCGAACACGCGTCAACAAGCCCGCCATGCGGTTGCCGTATGGCCACCGGCGTTCCGCGTGCCCGGGCCAACGACATGGCACCGTGCTCACTCTCCTCACAACGGTTACGTCAATACTTGCAAACGCAGCCACTCTCGTCCCTGCGCCCCCTGCGAACCTCGATTTCTCCCAGCTAGGACAGATCGGCATTGCGGGCGATTTTGGTGGCATCTCTCTCTACCAATATGTTGGACAGGGCGGCCATACGCGCAGTGCCAACGGAAGCCAAGCCCTACTCTCCGAGCTGCCTAATGGTGCTCTACTACCTGCCGTTGAAACAGATGCTGCCATTCGAGCCCTGTGTCTTTACAATGCCACCTCGAGCAAAACAAACGGCATAATTCTTGGGGGGAACTTTACTTCTCTTGGTGGTAAAGAGTCAAAAGCTATTGGAATCTACGATGCTGACGCCGGGAAAGTCGCGAACCTCGATGGCCTCGAGGGCGAAGTCAATGCTATTCTCTGCGACGATGCCACCGACACTGTCTACATCGGTGGAAACTTCAAGAGTGGCAACTCGACAAACGCAATCTCTTGGAGTGGCAAGGACGGCTTCAAGAACCTTCCGTTTGTTGGCTTTAATGGACCCGTCGCAGCCATTAGTAAAATGGACAATGGCCATATTCTTTTCGGCGGAAGCTTTACCGGCCTTGGAAATTACAACACGGCAAACGACAATTGGCGGGACTCTCAAACTATTAACCTAGCAACTGCCAAAATCAACGCCCAAGGCAGCTCCTTCAGGTCTGGCTTTAGTGACCCTGCCAATGTTGTTTGCTCCAGTGGCTCCGACGCTCAGGGAAACACATGGCTTCTCCAGGACTCTACTCCAGGATACTGGGAGGCTCAGTTTGGTTTCGGTTTTGAGCCGACCAAGATTCGAATATGGAACACGCATCTTGAGGACTACGGCACTAAGACTTTCAATATCCAAAGTTTTCCTAACGGCCTGACAAATATTATGAACATGACCTATATCGATCCCAGTACGGGCAAAAACGCTACCTGCGACCGCCTTTGCCCTCTCAGCAACGATCCTAAGATTCAGTTCCAGGATTTCTATTTTGTCAACGTCGTTGGCATGGACAAGATTCGCATCGATATTCTGGACTGGTTTGGCACCGCGGCTGGTCTTGCAGGTGTGCAAATTTTTGAAGACAACATTTTCTCATACGCCATCAACGAGTTCAACGAACCCAAGTGCCGTACCAAGTCCGGCCCTTTCTCCTCTGCATCCATTCTTGGACCTTGGAAAAAGTCGCCGGCATACCAAAGCAACTCTCAGTATCTGACTACTAGGATCCCGGTAAACGATGGCCGTCTAGGCTTGAACGCTTCCGTCACCTTTTACCCCAATATTCCACAATCCGGTAACTACTCCATCAACCTATATACGCCTGGTTGTATAGCAGACGGTACTTGTGGCTATCGCGGCCGAGTTTATATTTCGGGATCAATGTCAAGCGGATCAGTCCAACCGGAACTTGAGACACAACTGTTCCAGACGAACAATTTTGACAAATACGACCAAATATATTTTGGCTATGTGGAAAGAACTTCCGACACATTCCAAGCCAGCGTAACACTGAGCGCTGCCCTCGACCAGACGGTTCCGGAAATTGTTGTTGTTGCCCAACAGGTCGGCTTTACTCTGATTAATTCTGTTGGCGGCTTGAATGGTTTGTTCGACTTCGATCCCCAAGGGCCCCTGCCTGATGAGAGAAGCCTCGACAGCTCTGCCATCAACAAGCTTGGCTACAGCTTCGATAAGATGTCTGGTGTCCAGGCACTCACCACCTCATCTGATACTACGTATATTGCCGGCAACTTTAGCTCTACAAATCACAGAAACATTCTTGCCATTTCGAGCAAAGGAGGCGAAGCCAAGAATCTGGATGGTGGTCTGAATGGTCGCGTTGTGGCCATGCAAATGGAGAATAACAAGCTGTACGTTGGCGGATCATTTTCAAACACACTCTCCAACGACACCAGGGGCATCAACAATGTTGCCGTTTACGACCCTGATAGTGATTCCTGGTCCCCTCTTGGCGCCGGTGTTGATGGCTCTGTCAACTACGTCGTCCCCCTTCGCGTCAATACCACCGAAGGCAAACCGGAAACAGTCATCGCATTTACTGGTGCTTTCACACACTCTAATGGCTATGACAGCGTTCCATCGGCCCAGGTTGATGGCGTCGCAATATGGGTGCCTTCGCAGAACATTTGGCTGCACAACTCGGAACATAATGTCCCCAGGTATAGCGGCATTCTGAGTGCCTCATATCTGGACCTTCATGGTAACAATTCTCTCCTCGCTGGATCTATCGACATCTCTACACTGGCAGTTGATGGCGTTGCCAGCCTTACCTCCGATGGTCTCGGCAAATTCCCCGTCAAGATAGATTCCAAGGCACCCTCATCTAGCAACCGACGACGAAGCCTGGGGGGAACCAGCGGCATGGCTGGTGTTTCCACAGGAACTTTTTATGAGAATAGCGATGAGAGTCTTACCATCTTGGCGGGCCACTTCACAGTGCAGGGGCAGAGCAATGGTTCAACTATACACAACCTAGTCTTTATCGATGCCAAGAAGGGCAACAAGACAAGTGGACTGCCAGACGGTATTAGCCAGAATTCGTCATTCATTGCCGTCGATCATTGGAAGAATATCCTCTTTGCCGGTGGCGAGGTATCTGGAAAAGTTAATGGAGTGGACGCCCATGGTATTATTGGCTGGGACCTCGATGCCAAGCAGTTCTCCCACCAACCTGCTGGCCTTACGGGTGGCGATGGTGTTGTTACTTCCATTGCCGTCCGACCCAGCGGCGGCAATCAAGTCTTCGTTGGCGGCTCCTTCAAGCAAGCCGGCGCCCTAGACTGCCCTGGACTCTGCGTCTTCAACGTCGACGACGACCAGTGGACCCGGCCGGGCACCGTGATCACAGGTCAGGTTACCGGCTTGCAGTGGATCAGTACTGATTCCATCCTCGTTGCTGGTGACCTTGTCGCCAGTTCAAGCGGCTCTAAGCCTCTCGCCTATTACAACCCCGTGAAACAGACGTGGACTGACTTTCCTCGGATTGAAGAAGTTCCCGGGCCTGTTGCCGTTATGACCCCTGCAAGCATGGATCTCAAGCAATTCTGGATTGGCGGCAAATCGCTTAAAGATAACTCGACCTTCTTGATGAAGTGGGACGGAAGCAATTGGCGTTCTGTCGAACAGAGACTGCCCGACAGCACGGTTCTGCGCAGTATTCAGGTGTTCCAGCTTACAAAAGATCACGACCGCGCGCCTTTGCTGGAAACAGACCAAGCTCTCATGATTACCGGGGCTATGGACCTGCCCGATACTGGCCCTGTCTCGGCTTGCCTGTTCAACGGCTCCTACTACTTGCCATATGCCTTGACGACAAGCAACAACAAGGGCACTGGCAGCATTGGTAGAATCTTTTCTCAGCGACCTAACAACATTGGGCACAACAAGCACATGCCACTGGTCTTTGTTGTCCTTATCGGGTTGGCCATTTCGCTCGCGCTTATCTTGCTCATGGTCGTCGGCGGCGTTGTTCTCGACCGCCTCAGAAAGAAGCGCGAAGGCTATGTCCGCGCGCCGACGTCAATGCATGATCGCGGAAGCGGCATCCAGCGAGTCCCCCCCAGAGAACTACTCGAGTCCCTAGGTAGGGTTCGTCCTGGTGGCCCACCGGCTGTATAGCGTGGTCACCCGTGCATTCATCTGGCGTTTGGATATATTACGGAATGGTTTTAATTCGGCATTTCTGTTTTTTTCTTGCCTTTTTCTTTCTTTTTCTTTCTTTTTCTTTCTTTCTCTTTTTCAACTTTCCCTCTTGCGATTGCAAGCGACGGCAAGTAACATTGTCACCTCTGCAATTTGCTTTAACATTTCATGAGGTCACGACTTAAAGGCTTATATATCAACTTTCTGCAACACAATGCGTTTATCATCATCGTTTTTTCTTTCTTCTTGAAGAGTCATCAGTCTCTTCTTCCCTTTTTACCTTGATTCTTGTTGCTGCTTCTTTCCCCTTCCTGTCAAATGCCTTACCCCCGCTCCCGCAAGCGACATGTATATTCATTCTCTCATGAAAGCCTCCACCACCCAGGTTATTAATCTGTCTTGATCCTATCAAGTTGACGCAGCTAAGTAGCCAGCTCCACTTCATTCTAGAGGCGGCGGAAGAGTTTCTATTGCTAGCGAGGGGCGAGTTTAGGGATGAAGACCAGATGGCGAAGTCTCAAGGCTGGAATATTTGTTTGTTGTTTGTCACAGAGCATTGCGAGAAAGAAAGACTAGTAAAACACGAGTTTTAGTAGCGTAATCTGAATGAATACTCTATATCGGATCCCCAATCCCCAATCCCCAATCGTCCCTATGTTGCCAACAGCAAGGTGTATGTAGGAGACCTGCTTGCTATTCGGGTATTCGCACCTGCTGACTTTGCCATCCGGACCATTTTATATTGGAGGTACATGGACTTGAGTGCATTTCACCAGACGAAGCCTTTACCAGAGCTTCTGCAGCCGCCGCTCGATTCGCTTCTTAATTCGCTCAATCCTTTTGGGAAAAAAAAAAACGCATTTTTGGCGTTCTTGCAGGCAGGTCGCTGCTATGGTCTCCTGGGGCACCTGTGGATAGATGCCGCTATATAATGTGATGTACCTACGAAGACATGATCAAATGCCTGGATAGCAAAACCAGCGGGTCCTAATATCAGTCCTTTTTTTTTTTTTAATAAAAAAAAAACACAAAACAAAGGGCGTTGGACAATGTCAAGCTGGTCCTTGGCATGGCTCATACCTTTTCCAGCACCAAAGCGACGGAGAATCATTACTCCAGACTGAGCAACAGATACCAAGTAAATGAAAAAAGATGCAAATTGTCGAGACAAGATGCGTTGAGTAGTCAGTCCTAATACCCGGTCTATAACCAACTTCTGGCTGGATGAAATCCCCGTGACAATGCAAGGGTTTAACCATATGCAACAGTAATAAACACAGGCTAGCTGCGTATGTACACGTTAAATTCTAACTAGCATTTACAAGACGAGGACAACACGCACGCCTGTAGGTGCCAGCCATACCAGAAAAGGGGGGGGGGGGGCGCACAAGTGACTACCCGGGACAAGTTCCAGATGGATGAAGGCGGCATTCCAGATCTGCAGGTTCAGAACGGCAGCTCTCCTCTCTTGTGGGAGAGTCGACTAAAACGGTCGAGCTTTTGCAAGACATTTTCTTTTTTTCGCTGGTTCTCCGAGAGACATGAAAGCTACTCTAATGAAAAGGTCAAGGCGTCATAGGGGTTTCAGACGGGGGAGGCGCTCTCATGGGGTTGTGCGTGCCAGAGTGCCACGCACGGTTTGGCTGACTTTGCTCTCCTTTTCCTCCTACGCCAGTGGTATTTCATCACTTTTTTTTTCTTCCTTGACTGTCGCTGTCATAAAACAAAAGACACAGTAACATGGGAGGGAGGCACCGGGAAGGCACATCCGAGCCTGGGGGAAGACTTTCGCCTCCAGCCTACCGTCTTGCCCGGGGCCAAGTCTCAGAAGGGGAGGGGGGGGGGGGGGGGGGGGGGGGGGGGGGGGACAGAGTTGGAAGACGGGCTTACAAAGGGGGCGCCGGGCAGACGAGCCTGAGAGGAAAAAGGCCAAAGAAAAAAAAAAAGAGGCAGGATGCCTGACGCCACCATGTGTGAAACATGCGCGTGCCTGTCTCAAGCGACTAGCTTATTACCAGTTTATTGTCCTTTACCGCTCGGTGACGATGAGCTTCTCGTTCAGCTTGGCGAGAAGAGCAAGGGAAGAAGGAGGGCCATCCCAAAAAGGACTTGCCTTGGCGCGTGGACTCGCACATGAGCTCCGCGAGCGAGGACTTTGGAAGGAAGGTGTCATGATGGTTGTTATTATGCGGTAGTGTCGGGTAAACGAGGTGCGCCTGGCATTTGCATGAAACTCGGCGTATCTCCTTTGGCTGTTTCCCTTTCGTCTTGGCGTTTCTCCTTTGCTGGTTTTGTGCCTTTCCTAGTCGTGCATCCCCCTGGCCCCCTCCTCTTTCTTCCTTTATTTGGCAGCTGACTGTCTTCTTGCCTTGTTGCGCGGCCGAGAAGCATGCACAGTGGTGCAGGCAGAAGATTCAAGACAGGCAGGTCCCTGAATGGCAGGCAGGCCAGGGAGGCAGGGCTCCGGCTAATTCGCAGATGAACAAGACCGTGTCTGACGGGCTGAACGAGGCGGGCGGGCTGGACTCAGCCCGTACTGAGTCGCAACACCAATCTCCAGGAGAAGAATGACTGATGGATGATGGATGATGGTGAGGCGAGAAGCATGCTGCCATGCAAGACACGGCACCGATAGGCTTCGGTGCCGTGTTTCATCGAGACACGGTAGCCCTTTATTAGACTCTGATGTAATTAACAATGCATGTACGGATACGTGCATGCGAATTACATGTTCCTCAATGTAGACTTGGAGGGCGCGTACTCCTCCTCATTATGCTGCTTTTGTTCAGTCTACATGTGTGTGTCTTGGCAGCCTGTCGACTTGTGCCGCCGTGGAGAAAGGAAGGGAAAGAGGACAGCTGCGAGTTCCTTGTCAACACCGCCTGGCTTGTCTGCTGCCTGCTCGGATGCTCCAATAGCCGGGGGCCGTGGTGGTGACTGTCTGTATGAGAGCATGCAAGCGCCACGAGTGTCCCGTGTCCCGTGTCCCGTGTCTGTTATCTGTCAGTCTGTCTGTCTGTCAGTCTTCCTCTTGTTGATACCCGGCAACAGTCCGGCAAGCACGCGACACTTGCTCTCAGAACACACCTTGCTTGGTTGGAAAATGGCAGCCGCATGCGCCGGAAGCAGGAAAAGGAAGGCATCCAGAGCGTTTCAGCCTCCGAGGTACTGACAAGGGCAGGTTTATTATGCGCTCGGGGGTAGGGCGGCTTGCTGGTTGACTCATTCGTCTGCCTATGCACCCGAATCCTCATGTTCAGCTGTCATGTCATGGCTCCTTTTGGTACGTCCCTCCTTTTTGCCCCTTCATTTTTTCTTTCTTCCTGCTCGGGCACAAGGGCAGTTGCTCTCTGAAGGGGCAAGGAAAACAACGACCAGAGGCACTGCCGGGGACACCTCAAACTGACAAGGCATGATTCGGAGGCCGTTGAATATCGGTAGATTTCTGACGTGTCGGTCTTGTTCTGGAAACTGAATGTCAATCACTTCCCTTCATGAAAAGAAGCACGAGCCTTGGCTTTTGGTGGCGCGACCGCCAAGGCACTGGATCATCCCAACGCCGGGAGATCCGCACCATCAAGCGACGATCAGTTCGATTGGTGGCCCAGTGTTGGTTGGCGTGGGCGGCGACACAGTGGTTCCAAAAGCACAACATGGTGCGGGCTGACTCGATGCATATCAGTTTCCGAGGCGCTGTCAGGGCTCTGGCGATGTCGTTGTCAGATGAAGTTTGACTTTTTCAGTCGTCGTGTCGTGTCATGCGGCTACACCAAACTTGAGCCTCACCCACACCCCTCCTCAATCCCCTGTCCGGATGTGAGACTCGGGTTTATCTCTCGTGCAGCTGATAGGAGAGGCACGCCAAGGGTACACAGATCATCTTGATAGAAGTTCCAACATGTGCCCCGTCTTGTAATCAGCCTTTGTGCTGATCTGGCGAAGTGAAGACGTTGAGGTAGAAAAAGGCATTAGTATACTGCGATATTGAAATTCTTCATCTTGACATTTCCTGGCCAAGTTGCAGATTAGGACACGTGTATCTGCCGTTGATGACATTTGCTTGAGTAGAAGAGTTGCCCTGCTGCCAGAGTTGCCTCGCTGCCGGAGCCGTGCGCTGGTGAAGCCAGAATTGCTTTTTATGCCAGCGCCTTCTTGCTAAATATTTCCTTTTGCCTACTCACAAAGTAGCACGTGCGATCTGCCTGTCGACGACAACGGTACGCCGCACTGATAGTTCGCTGTATGCACGGAGTAACTTAGTGTTGCTACGGTTGCTCGTCTTGTCCTCCCGCACCCTAAAACGCCGCCAAGGAGATGGGAAAACAAGCAAACCGTCATTGGCCGACAACTAGGGCGAGGACGGCAAAAACTATGATAACTGGAGCGAGCCAACCTTTTTGCATCGCATCGCATTTCATTGCATCGCGGTACAGTGAGTGCGAGTGAGTGGTCCATGGCCATGGCGCGATTCAGGTCGCCTGTTAGTTAGGCAACGTTAGTTAGTACAAAGGCAAGTAGCGTTCCTTCCCTCCGTTCGCACTGGTGGGCTTGTAGAAAAGAGAGGCGCTCAACTGCCCCGTGGATCGTTGTGCACATGTACTGATTGATGTATGTGCCTCATCTGCATCTGATCACAGCCACACAACTAGTTAGTTAGCTGCGTGGTGGGCTGGCTGGCTGGCTGGCTGGCTGGCTGGCTGGCTGGCTGGCTGGCTGGCCACTCAAACGGACCGGGTCTGCGGGATATCATGAATGTCGTTGTAATTTCGCGACTGAGACTAGTTAGTTATTAGACAACAACATGTGTACCCGGCTCAACAGGGCCGTGCTGCGATTCAAGGGTTGCGAGAACGGAACAGGACAGCCAGTTGCACCGTAGTTCCGATATGTTGGGCCGGCTCTGTGTGTGTGTGCTGTATTTGATGCAAATTCGCTCTTGATGCTTCAACTCGGCCGGAACATGCAACGGATGAAAATTCCCCAGGCCTGCCCGCCGCTTGACTAGCTTTACGGGCAAAGATGGGATTAATAACTCGAGGCACCTCGCATGGTGGCTGGATGAAACTCAAAATCGAATGTCCAGATAGAGGCAACGCCAACCGAGCGCCAACCCGGTTAGTTCCCTGGGTCGGCTCAGCGTATGATGGATTGATAGCATATGTACAATCTGAGTGTCTTCTCCGTCGCTTTCGGCAGATGGAGCCATGCAGGCACACAGTCATGGTGTCAAAAGAGCCAATTTCTTGATGAAATTGCCATCATTTCGGAGGAGACGTGTTTCTCATAGCGACGGCGGCGCACTTGGGTTCGTTCCTAGTTGCCGTCGCTGCTGCTTGCTGCCTGCTGCTGGCCGAATTTCGGCTGGTGAGGACGCGCCAGGCCATCGACGGACTGTGGCTGGTAGGGGCATCGGATGCACGAGCCATTTGGCTGGAGAGCGCGAGAGCCGCAGGGTCTTGCGGGTTGATACATAGTTAGTGGTAATGATAATACTAACAACAAGGCCAGCAAGCTGGCCAAGGTATCAGGACCAGTTGAACTGGTCGGTCGCGGAAGAAACCCTGTTCATCATCAGCTAGTTGCTTCCCCGGAGGCGGCCCGCCACGAGATGGAAAGTTGAAAGCTTGTTTTTCTTGGTTCCGTCCAACTTTGTTTCTCCCGTGTGAGGGTGCGGTTTCGTCATGGCATGCAGGCCTGAACCAGGGATGGCGGCCATCTCCAAGGCTGCCGAGTGCTGAGTGGTCGTGACTGGTGCTGGCACGCGGGCCAGTGACGAAATGCAGCGGCGATAACTGGGCAAGACTGGCTTGACAGGGGGGGGGGGGGGGGGGGGGGGGGGGGGGGAAGGCGTCTCCATGTCGCGCGTTTCAAGTGGCTGGATTAGGTTTACTGCGTCTTCTTTGATCCATTGAGGAGGGCTGGACGGCGGACAAGGTTGATGGGGGGGGGAGGAGAGGTGGAGGAGCGAGGAAGACGAAGAAGCAGCAAGAAGGAGGGGCAAGAAAACAAGAAGCAGAGAGAGACAAGGCAAAAGTGCCCAGGCAGAAAGAGGCCTAGCCTTTGGGCGTTGAGAGAGCCCATATATTTTTAAGTGGTTCCCGAGGTAGCGGCGTGGCGTGGTATTAGTAAGCTGGTGGTGTGCATATAGGCGTAGGCGTCGAGACAAGACAGCAGTGCTTGCTGTTCAGAAAAGGAAAGCAACTCCGGCTTCTGTTGCTGGTATCGGGTATTGGGTATTGGGGTATGTATTTGCAGCACTCGGGTATTATAGCATACTGATGGTATTTTCTTGTTTTGTTTCAAATCCCCGTCCATCCCGTACAGGGAAGCAATCTCGAGTCCATCAGTAGATATTGTAGGCCATTGTCTGCACACACACACACACACACACATCGGGACTACCTACTAACTTAGTTAATGTATGTACATTAACTAACCTACATAACTAGTTCTGTCGGTAAAAACAAGCAAAAAGCAAGGGCCAGCGCGGCTGAGAGGCTACCGTGGGGCCCCCAAAACACCCAACTTCTTTTTCCCTCATCATCCTCCCCCGGCTCTCACATCCCGTCCAGGTCGGCAAAACGGCAGCACTACGAATTATATCAAGCCCAACGAAGCAATCCTCTTGTCTGGTTCATCGTTGATAGCCATCACGGAGACGAGAGAGGGGGGGGGGGCTTGCATCTCCACGATTGCCTGGAGACCTACGGGCTCCCGTGGTCAAGGCTTGCCGTTTGCCGTGCTGCCGGTACCGAGCTTCCCTTTCGACGGACCACCAGACGGGGCAACCAACCACCAGCAGGATACGTGACCACGGAGCGCCTGCATTCTGCGGGTTGAGGCGATATTGCTTGATGCGGCCCTGCCGTGCTCTTGCAGACCCGAAGACGTGGCCATCCCGCATCGTTCAAGTGCTCGCCACGAGCAGCCAACCTCGCAAGACAATTGCACATTGTTGTTACAGCAAAACAAACAATTGTCCAGTAACAAACAGCACAAGATAGCACGCAGGAGACCAGACCTCGTGCATGCATTAATTATTATAAAGCTACTTGGGAGCCGAATAAGCGTCCGGCTAGCGCACCAGGGAGGGAGGGGGGTGAGAGAAGACGTCTCCCTCCCTCTCTCTCTCAGACGAGAGGCAGAAGAGGAGATGGGGGACGGTGCTTTCTCTCAGGCTCCGCCGCCCAGCCTGATGTCTTTACGATTGGCTAGCTCTGCGATCAGGCCAAATCGAGGGCCGAGTATACAGTGCTCGGTACAGTGCCCATTGCGCGCACAGAAGCCCAGCAGCACTTGCCGGGTCCATCCATATCTTGACGGCGGCATCTACATACATACAATTGACATGTACTTGCAATGCAGACGAGCTTGCATGAGCCGCAAGACTGAGAACACACAGTCACGCGTCTCTCTCTTTGCCTTGCCAACGATCCTCGCCTCCTCTCGTGTCGTCTTGTCGTATCGTGTCGTATCGTGTCGTGTTGGAGAGGGGGGAAGTGCAATATATCCCCATACTGCACCATGCTACTTTGTCGTATTCCATCCAATTCAACATATATAGACAGCTTTTGCGTCTCGCCGTTGCGTTGCCGTTTTCTACACCGCCTCTATTTATTAGCACTCTGCAACAGGCGGCTTCCTATCTGCAGGCAAGGCAGGCTCTGCGCCACAAATTGTTTTTAACAATGTACATGTACAGATACTCGGATAAAAAAAGAAGTCGTGTAATTTGTTTAGATGCATGGGCGACGACGTGGCAAAGTATTTGTCTTATTTTTCGATTGCTTGCGTCCTTTTGCGAAACCAGTATAATTTTCTTCACTCTCTGGCCTTTTCTCCTTTTCTGTCTCTCTCTCTTTATCTGTCTATCTCCTTCTTTTTTTTTTTTTTGCTTCTTCTAAAAATGCCTCGATCTTGAGTTTTACTTTATTTCACAATGTACCAAACACAACATGCGCTTCCTTGCCACTTCGCCCCTCCCCCATACTCCAGCTCTCGGTTCTTCCGTTTTTAGAACAAACTCTGTCCGTTGCGACGATGGATCGACCAGGAAAATTGCCGTCTTGCTCGGGCCTTTGCTACCCACCACATCTCTGAGCTTATTAACCGAGAGAGAAGTCGTGCCTGTAGATGAACAGCACTCCACGGTCCAGGGCGGGGGAAGGAGGGGAGTGGGAGTGGGAGGGGGGGGGGGGGGGGGG
>MWMN01000004.1:396862-429748 GCA_002968875.1 Cordyceps cicadae | reverse complement strand
CCCCCCCCCCCCCCCCCCCCCCTTTCCCGGCGGGAACAGGACCCTGTTCATATCACAACGACCCGGCATCGAGATCATCCGTCGTTGCCGCCTGCTGCCGGCTACGCCTAGAACGGCAGCATCGCCGGAATGCCCTGCCGGCGGCTGAACCGGCACATGACACACTTTCGACCGGAGGATCCTCATACTAGCCCATCCAAGGCATGAGCTCGTCCCTGTCGTCATGGGCCTGTGATTGCTTCCAAAACAACAAGGTTGTTGAAGTAAGGGGATCGCCCTGTACGAGTAGTGATCTTCCAAGCGACCATCTCTTTAACGACTGAGACTGCTTCAACAGGGTGCTGGCTGGACACATGGTACAGTTCACAGATGGATAGATTGGTCAAGAAGAGGTACTGTATCCTTGATATTAAGAAACGAAAGTTGAAACCCAATAAGGCTCTTTGCTACAACAGTACAAGAAAAAAACGAAACGCCCATGTACATGATGCCACCTGACCGACTCCTACTCTTCTTCTCTCTATGCTGGAAATAAAAATTTTGATAGGTATCCCCGTCCCTGTTCCTGAAATATGATACAGTGGCAGAAGAAAAAGAAATAAAAACAAGTCACAACTTTCCCGCCTCGTGTTCGTTCCGCTGTGTCCGCGTGTGGTGCGTGCTGCAGTGATGCCCCATTCATGGTAATGTTCCCAGCGAGCGAGGTCTGCTGCTCCTGGCATCGCTTGCTTGCCGTCTACAAGATGATGGCAAGCTCGGGGCGGTCAATCTTGTCGTCTTCCAGGTTTGGATAATACGGCACCATGGCGTCGGCCGCCTGGACGTACGCGTCGTTGTACAGGCGCCAGTATGGCGTGCGCACCTTGCGTGCCGGGTGGAAGAGTCCTGCCCATACGTAGTTGAGCACGATGCCGGGGCCCGTCGCCATGCGGATGGCCTCGATGGCCTCGATGATGCGATCAATGACGTGCGGGCTCGTCTCGAAGAGGTTGGGATACAGCAGGTTGAGGAGATGCACCATGGCATCCTCGCATCCAAGTCCCATGACGCCGAGGGCAATGTGCTTGACCACCGCAGCGGCGGTTTGGCGATGGACCTGGTCACGGTCCGTCAGGGCGTCCTCCAGGAGTGGCGTAACGGCGTAGACGTAATCCTTGGCCATCTCTCCAATGTACTCAAACAAAAACGACAGAGACTTGAGCACGCCGTTCTGTACATTGAGTTCCGGCACGCGGTACTCGTTCATCAGGGCGGGCAGCACCGTGAAGGGCGCGCAAGTCTCTGCAACGATGCCGATGGCGACGGCAGTATTGACGCGCGACTGGCGTTCCTGGACTCTCAGGTTGTTCAGCAATGTTGCTAGCACGTCCTGAGGACCAATAGCCTTCGCTATGAAACCAAAAGTGTTGTTTGCCGCTCGACGGATGCCTTTCTTGTGCGCCTTGAGCATGTCTAGGAGCTCAAAGCAGATACGCATCCATTCTCTGGCATTCACACTCTCCGGACCCCGATCGGCGATACGTCCGACAAGGTCAATAGTGTTCTCTTGGACCTTCTCATGCCTGTTCCGCAGGATGGGTGTCAGGCGCGGCAGCAGGTCCTTGATGGGAGGCTGCATCTGCGAGATGCCAACAACCGTGACAATGGAACGGAGAGCACCAAGGATGGATCCTAATACTTCCGGGTACTCTTCACCGAGGTATTCATACAGCACAATACCCAGCTTGCCCATGAGGGCATCCTCGCCACACTGCTGCATGACCATCGCAATGCGCGAAATGAGGTCAGCCGCCTGCTGTCGGACAGTCGCCGACTTATTGTTCAGTCTCCAAAGAATGGTGCTGACAATCTGCGGCAGGTATGGCTTGCATCGCGTCCCAAGGGCATTGACAACCGAGCCGAAGCCGTTGAGCATGATGATGTCTTCAACACTCTGTTCCTGGAACGCATGTAGGATACCGTCGATTAAGCGTTCTTCGAGTCGCTCTCCGATGTCCGCAGCGCCGAGACTGGCAACAATCTTTTCAACAGTCTCAACCGTCATCTTCCTATACGCCTCACTCTCATCTTTGAGGTTGTTCACGATTCTCTCTAGAATCTCACTGACACCAACCTTTTGACCAATATCGACAGTCGTCTCGACAACTTGACGGTAGTTGCGCTTATCGAGGGCAATACGCCTCACCCAAAAACTCTTGAAAAATTCATCAAGAACCTTCTCTTTCAGATAGCCTGCGGTTACACCTTCAGTAGCCGCACATTGAGACACAACTTTGAGAACGACCTTCTTCATCTCCTCGTCAGGTGAAGAGAACTCTCTCAGCAGAATCTCCATAATCTGGCTGGTATAGTAGTTGGCATATTCTTCGTCCATCAGAGGAATAATGAATCCGACAGCCTTGAGGAAACCAGCCAGCCCCTTACCTCTCTGCTTGCGCGCTCCAGTCCAGAGAGGGTTCAAAATATCGTCAAAGCTCTCGATACCGTATGGGTTCGAAGCCTCTGCCAGAGCTGCAATGGCCAGACTAGTTACTGTTCGCACCTTGGTCTGCTCATCATTGAGGTTGGGGCCAATGCAGTCGACGAGCCCCTTCAGATGTGGCAGGACAGCACATCCCATGAGAATGGGAATTTGTTGCACAATCTTGACACCAGTGTGGCGCGCTTGCCAGGACTTCTTGCTTCGACATACAGCACGGAGGAATGGAAGGAGGGCGGGAATACCAAGAGCAGAGGCAACGACGGCAAAGGCTCTGGCAGTGGTGTTGCGAACGTATTCGTCGACGTGATCAATATCGGGTCGCATGGTACTGATCATGGTTGCTAAGCCAGCGGCCTTGGAAAGGTTCGATATGATCTCACGACCCTCAACTCTGGCATAATAGTCTTGGTCGATGAGGAGGGGCTCGATGACGACAAGAATTTTATGGACATACGGTCGTACAAGATCATCCAGCTTGTAAAGAATGCGATCGATGACCTTGACGAGCAAATGTCGCTCTTGATCCTCGAGAGTCTTCTCCATGAGGAGCGGGAGGATCTGGTCGAACAGAGGTCCAGGACCAAAGTTTCTCGCATTATCCGTAATTTGTCGAAGGGCTGTCTTTCGCATCGGTGGTGTGCCGTTCTTGATTTTGAGGAGTAGGCGCATAATCTTTCTCTCCTTGAGCTGTTCGACAGAGAGCGCGTTTTCGTCGGAGCCATCAGTCAGCTTTCCAAAGTATGCCATGTCTTCAGCCTTGAAAAACTGCAGGTCGCCGACGCCGGGAATCTCAGCCGGCATTGGTTTGCCTCCGAGCCGGACCTGATCGGGGTCCTGCATCATGAAGCCACTCTGCTCCACCGGCGCAACCATCCTGTGAGGAGCCACGCGGGTAGGCTCGTATCCCGGAGGTGGCTGCAGGATTTTGTACCCTTCCTCTTCGCCAGGAAGCAGGATGTCCAGTTCCTCGTCACTGATAGGCAGGTTGCGAATGTCGCTTCCAAAGTTTGCAGGTATCATGGCGGCCTGCGACTGGGGCGCAGGGGTAGCAAGACCTCCGTTGGCCATGGGAGTGGCAGAGGGAGCCTGATCCCATCGAGAACGCTTCTTGGGAGCGTCGCCTTCAAGGGGCCCGCCAACAGCAGGGGCCTGGTCCCAACGAGAGCGCTTTGGTTTGGCTGTCTCTCCCGCAGGAGCTTCGTCGCCTGTGCCAACATCCCACCTCTTCTTGCGCTTGCGACCTGCAGAGACAGCCTCTGTAGATCCAGCGTCCGCGTTCTCCTTGTCACCTTCGGTCAGAGCGGGCCGCGCGTCGGCATCGCCAGATTCCTGCTTGGCTTGGATTTCGCGTCGTACGCGCTCCTCTTCGCGTTCAAGCTCACGCTCTTCCATGATCTCGCGGTAATTGGTACCATTCTCGGCTGCGCCAGCCTGTCGGTTTTCGGCAAACGGATCCGCGCGAGTCGGGGTCAAGACACGGTTGAAACGACGCTTCTGGTAATCGGTCTCGCGGTCGGCGATTCGGCCGCTCTTTTCGCCCTTTCCGGCCAGGATGTCGTCCTCTTCGACGCCGTCACCACGTGCAAATTCGTTGATGATTTCAGTGGAAGCCGTGTACTGGCCAACGAGGCGTCGCGTGGTATCCACGCCATCCATCTCATCGTCCTCGTTGGCCATAGGCAGACTGGTGTGGTAGCCCGCAAACTTGTCGCCGCCATCATTATCGTACAGTTCATTATCGGCGCTATCAGTCAGCTTCTGCTTGGTCGAGTCTACCCGCTGGGTCGAAGAACGCGGTCCCTTCTTAGCGGCAGCAGCAGCATTGCGCTCCTGCTGGAGCTTCTTGATCGTCTCGAAATCCGCGTCAGACATCTTGCATCGGTATTATGCCAGCCTCATCCCGGTTCCAAGGTGCAAGCGGTGATGGAAGCGCCAACGTTGCGCATGGGTAAGTTGAGAATTGACAGGTAACTGATGTTGAAGTTTTCCTGGCAGCTCTGGTACGGGGGCGAAAAAAGCTTAGAGGCTCTGGCGGCCAATTCCGAGGATTTGCCGCCAAACACGTTGTTGTAGGGCTGGGCAGGATTCTCAGCGTAACACGAAATTATAGTCTTGGACAAAGAGAAAATGGCAAAAATAGACAGAAGAAAAGGGATACACGTTGGATAAATATTTCATCATTTTTAGAGCAGCAATTAGTTTGCGGTATCCGGTCGTTATTGTTGAAAATTACACTCCACGACGAGTTCGTCTTCTCTTAGCGGGTAACTCCATCACAACGGCATCTACCTCCTCCGGCTTGACCTTGACGGCACTTTCCGTCTTGATTCGCTTCCTCGAGTTTTTCCCAGGCTCTATATTCTTGGACGATACTTCACCGTCGGAAACTGCTTCTTGCTTTGATGGTCGATCCGCAAAGGATTTGAGATCGGCAGTGAACAAAACGGAATGAGCCCAGCCAGCGTAACTTCCCCATATATTCCGGAAATGGTCGCCAACCGCATCGTACATGACTTTGTTAAACGTCTTCGTTTTAGTCTTGCCCATCTTATAGTCACGTTGTGCAATCTGCCAAACGTGAGTGTCAACGGGGACGGATTCTCCCCAGCCCAGTCCCATAAGACAGACGCAGTCCGCTACTTTTGGCCCAACACCGGTCAAAGCAAGCAATTCTTCATGCGCTGCTTTGTAGGTGGGAACCGTATCGGATAAGCTCACTCCATTAGTTCTCAGGGATGACTCCGGATTTCGTAACGTCTCAAGCCAGCCCGCGGGCTTCTCTTTGGCGATGACGCGAGCAGTCTGGGCGATATATTTTGCACGGTATCCGAACCCAAGCTCTCGTAAGTGACTCTCAACTTTACTGCCTGAAAGAGCGTCAGGGGTGGGAAAGTCGTGAATGGGCTCTTCTCCGACATGACCAATAAGCGGCCCGTAATGTATGCATAGTTTGTGAACCTAACTACAGGTCAGCTTGGGGCTCTTGCAAAGACGGAGCGGTTTTTCGTGTTACCATTTGGGAGATTCGGGTTATGTTATTGTTACTGCTGCAAATAAAGCCCACCAAGGCCTCCCAAGCATCCTGTGTTAAGATACGGACACCTGCGAACCCGGGGGCTTTTTTAGCAAAGTTAGGGTCTGCTTCCGACCACTGCTGATAAAGTTCGGCGAGATTCAGCCTCAAGCTGAAGTAATGCCGTAAAAGATCTTCGGTATCATCGTGTTCTATAGAAGCTGGTGGTGTCGCAAGACTTGTTTGCAGACTTGGCCAAATTGCCCTGTAGTGAAGATGCTGGGGATCTTGCTTCAAGGATAGGATACGGCCGTGAAGCGCGCATGTCCTATTTGATCAGTACGACCGAGAAACTCACAAGTAGTATAGTAGCTAAACATACCATTCATCATTGATTTTGCGCCACCGAAACGATTGGCCGCAGCGCAAAGTTGTATCTATGCAAAGCTCGGCCAAGGTAACGGGAAGTGTCCGCCATTCAGCGGCGCGTTTCATGGCCATAGTCATGCAATCATGGCAGCAGGCATGCGTATCACAGATTGCCGAGTACAGTGGAAAAAGTCGGCAGAGCGCGATGGAATATACAAGAAACGGAATGTGCAACCCCTGTTACTGGAGATGAATGAATGGCTGTCAGACGCGCTTGGCTGGCGAGCGGACACAACAGGGGCACAGGGCGCTACAGTTTTTTTTAGCGGGTTAGGTATTTAACTGGACGTAGCAGGTACTCGCTGTCTGGTGGCAAGGCAACAGTAAAGAATGAAGCATCGTAGGATACTGCGAAAATTAAGGCAGCCAGAGAAACCCGTTAAATTTCTAATTTAATTTCTCAGTTAATTTTTCTCATACCCCCTGTTCTGTTCTACCCTGTTCAACTGCGATTCTTTTCTCTGCTGTACCAACCCGTCACACATGACTTGGTTGGAGGACGATAGCCTAAGCCCAAAACAGCTAGGGCGCAATCGGCAGAAAAGCTCCCAGCATCACGACTTGGGCGCCTTCAAGACGCGGACTTTGCTCTTACTTTTGTCGACCTCAAGCCTTTTTCTGAGCCCCCATCTCCATCAATCGAGGAGAGGCGCCCGAAATCTTCAGGCGCAATACTTAACTGAAATCATGAACGGCGATAACTATTCGTCTAGAGGTGGGCCAACTGCTATCTCGAGCAACTAATCCAAAGCTGACAAGATACCCGGGTCAACAGAAGGCGACAGTCGCCGGGAGCATCAGGTACGAAGAGGTGATTCTCATATTTCCATGATCAAATCTAACGCAAAAAAGTCCTCGCGCAGTGAACGAAGCGACAGGGGCGACCGCGATCGTGGCGATCGTCGTGAACGTGGCGACGATCGACGAGACCGACAGAGAGAAAGAAGGCGCTCGCGATCTCCTGACCATCGACACCGCCGCGACCGTGACCGCGACCGCGATGGTGATGCCTATGCATCCAGCAGAAACCATAGAGATAGGGAGCGCGAAGAGCGATACTCCGGTGGCCGCGACCGCGACCGCCGAGGCGACAGGGAATGGGACAGGGATCGTGGTAGCTCGCGCCGCGATGCCCGACGTGACGATGATGGCCACGGCAGACGCGATCGCGAGGGCTTTGACGAGCAACGTCGAGGTGGTAGGGACCGCCGCGATGACGGAATGGCCCGCCAACCGGAGCGTCGTAGCCCATCGCCCCCCAAGCGCCGCGAGCCCACGCCCGACCTGACCGACATCATTCCCGTTCTCGAGCGCAAGCGCCGCATGACACAGTGGGACATTAAGCCTCCTGGATACGAGGCTGTCACAGCCGAGCAAGCCAAAATGTCAGGCATGTTTCCTCTGCCCGGCGCACCGCGACAACAGCAAATGGATCCCACCAAGTTGCAGGCTTTCATGACCCAGCCCGCTGGTGGGCAAGTCAGCAGCGCTGGATTAAAGGCCAACAACTCCCGACAGGCCAGGCGTCTTTTGGTCTCCAGCATTCCCAGCGGAACCACTGACGAGGCGCTTGTTGCCTACTTTAACTTGCAGCTGAACGGACTGAATGTGATCGAGGCTACGGACCCGTGCGCACTCAGTCAGCTCTCAAACGACAAGTCCTTTGCTGTTGTGGAGTTCAAGAATACCGGAGATGCCACCGTTGCGCTTGCTCTCGATGGCTTGCCCATGGCTGCCGACACCGCAGGACTTAGCATCCGCCGCCCGAAGGACTATGTCATGCCTGCTGTACCAGATGATGCCATGTACAATCCTGACGTTGTCTCTAATTCTGTGCCCGACACCATTCATAAGCTCTGCATTACGAATATCGAGCCAGTGTTCACAGAGGATCAGGTATTAGAACTGCTGGCTGCCTTTGGAAAGCCCAAAGCTTTTGTTCTCGTCAGGGACAGAAGCACCGAAGAATCCAGAGTATGTATTCTAGCTCCCAAGCATTGCATCAACTAACCGCAACCTCAGGGAATCGCATTTGCCGAGTACGTGGAGCCTGGCAGTGCAAACGAACCGGCCCTGAATACTCTCAATGGAATGGATGTTGGCGGCAAGAAACTCAGAGTTACTAGGGCTTGTGTTGGTGGGACGCAGGTTGCCAACTTCGATGCTGGTATTAATGCTATCAGTAACCTTGCTGGCCAAGTCAATGGAAGTGAAGCCACTCGAGTTTTGCAGCTTCTCAACATGGTTACGGCCGAAGAGCTGCTCGACAACGATGACTATGAAGGTAATGGTTCTCACCATCTAGCGCTACCAGGCGACTACTAACAGCGACGACAGAAATCTGCGATGACGTACGGGATGAATGCTCCAAGTACGGCAAGATTTTGGACCTCAAGGTGCCACGTCCGGCCGGCGGAAGTCGCCAATCGGCTGGTGTCGGCCGTATTTTCGTCAAGTTCGAATCGACGGACGCGACCACGAGTGCTCTTCAGGCGCTGGCTGGCAGGAAGTTTGCGGACAGAACCGTCGTGACAACGTACTTTCCCGAGGCAAGTTTTATCATCGCCCTATTTCCGCCCCAGAGTGTAGTGGCTAACTATTTTCAAGGAGAACTTTGATGTCAGTGCCTGGTAAAGCAGGCTGGGGAGTTTCATAGGAGGAAAATCGATAGGAGGGAAATCGCAAGGGCAAGGCTCAACAGCTTTGACTTGGTTAGCCGGTTGTGTTGGAGTTTGCTTTTCTTCTGTTATTCATATAAAGTGTATTGTACTATCGTCGTTTACAGCAAATCAGGAGGAACTAAGAGCTGCTGGGGGACGGCCTGCAATCGAGAAAAGTGTTTGTGGTGATAGGAACCGAAAGGGTGGATGCTGGCTTGGCGTCGAGGTCGATTTTACAATGCTGGGTGTGAATCGTTACTAGGTGCGCATGTGCCGCTCACTGTTTGAGATACTATGTTTTGCAAGTTAGCGCAAATTCTCTCCAAAATAGTTGAAGTTCTCAAGGTAATTGATGGGGAGATATCAGAAGTCCAGTAAGTGCATTGAGAGCCCGAGAGCGCTCTAACTTAAGAGGTACCAGAATTAAAACAATTGTGTTCGTCTCATCATGTTGGAAGGGGGGTATGAGGTGAGCGGTTTGAGTAAATAATACTTACAATGCTGTGAATGGTTTGCCGAACGTGACAGTGTAGAATGAGCAGTTGCAGTCAGCATAGGAAATGCAACAAGTAAAAAAAAAATGGCGGAGAGAGATGGCAGCACCAAGAGGCCCACTTATTATAGATGTTATCATCACGTGTAGATAAATGCATTCGGCCTAGTAGCAGAAATGAGGGACCGCGCACAAATCTGCCCTAAATAAGCGAAAATTTGCACTGCTCCACACAACTGATTGTAGGCGTGGACCAGACTCTCAAACTTCATGACAGCCCAGGTCAACTCCATCACGACTCCTCCTCAACAGACGACAACCGACAACCACCGACAACATGGGTAGACTTCACAGCAAGGGCAAGGGTATCTCCGCCTCCGCCCTCCCCTACAGCCGCGTCGCTCCCAGCTGGCTGAAGACCACTCCCGAGCAGGTCGTTGAGCAGATCTGCAAGCTCGCCAGAAAGGGTGCCACTCCTTCTCAGATTGGTGTCATCCTCCGTGACTCCCACGGTGTCTCCCAGGTCAAGCTTGTCACCGGTACGTCTTTTTTGCGATTGGACTTTCGGGGTCGGAAGGGATCCGAAGTTGGGCGACCGAACACGCATGGCTAACATTTGCGACCTACCAGGTAACCGCATTCTGCGCATCCTCAAGTCGAGCGGTACGAACCCCTGAATACAGATGGACGATTCGATGGATATCCGTTCCGGTTTGATCTCTCGCGGGAGAGACAAACACACAACTTTCATGCCTCTGTGCGGTTTTGACTGACAGAGTGATTTATAGGCCTTGCTCCCGAGCTCCCTGAGGACCTGTACATGCTTATCAAGAAGGTATGCATAAAACATGAGAGCAGCGCCCTGTGCGCTCGCAATGTTGCGTCGAAACACCTCCGCTAATTCATCCTCCAGGCTGTCGCCGTCCGCAAGCACCTCGAGCGCAACCGCAAGGACAAGGACTCCAAGTTCCGCCTCATTCTCATCGAGTCCCGCATCCACCGTCTGGCCCGCTACTACAAGACCGTCGGTGTCCTTCCTCCCACCTGGAAGTACGAGTCCGCCACCGCCAGCACCATTGTCGCCTAAACGGAGATAGCTCCTCGTCGATTTCGTGCCGCGCCGCCCGTGGATTCCCTGGTTTGGAGTTGGGGGAAATTTTTTTATGGAAAAGAAAAACACACCTGCATTTACAGCCATGATGCTTATGCGCCGGTCCTAGCGGACTAATGAAGGTATTCGAATGCTCAAATAGATGGCAATTTGTCTACCATAAAAAAACCTTTAACAGTCATGCTGGTATCATAATCGTGAATGCCATGTCCCACCGAACGCCCAAATCATGCCTACTCCCCCCTGCGCAATCTTACAATTTCGTCTTTGCAAATTAAGTTGTCCCTTCAATCTCTTTAGATTTTTGTATCAGATATTCACCGAGAACCCGTAGCGGATCGTCTGGCCTACTGTGTGTCAGCGTCTCATGTCGGCGCAACCTAATTGTCACTTGTACACACTGTTCCTTGGCAAGCATTTTCATTCCATCGAGGAGAGCGCCGGTGACCTTTGTATTCAGGTAGCGTCGCGTGGAATCGCCATGGGCAGCGGCCTCGGAAGGTATGGTGAACCCCGGGTCTGGATGGACCGAGGGAGCACGCGATGCTTGAGCAGGCGTGCCTGTCCTGCCGGCTGCCGCTGGGCTCGCAGCGGCATACGCGGGAGTGGGAGACTGTTCCGAATATGTCAGAGCTACTACAAGGTCAATTGCGAAGGCGGCATACAGCTTGATCGATCGCGGCGTCCGTCATTTGTACGTCTTTTTGCTGTGTGTCGATGTTGGTTGAGTCGGCGCCATTGACCGCCGTGGGAACGACCCCATCTGGTGTCTGTTCGCCTAGAGTATTCTGGTCGGCCATTTTCGCGATTTAGAGTTGCAATTGCCAGTTGGAAGACGCGACAAGGTCAGTAGAATGTAGAAACCTTGGGAGCTATTCATTCTGCGGGCTGATTGGCGGGGCTGTTCAAGCCGCCTCTTAAAAATCACCTGACTTCGCGTGTATGAACGTGTCGCCGGACGCGTCTCAGCCGCACCATGAACCTCGACTTCACGAGATCGAAAGGGACCCCGAAGCTTTTCACAAGCATCAAAGGCCGGATAAGTATGGATCATCCGTGATGGATGCATTCACGAAGAAACTCCGGCCAGCAGCTGACCCGGACGCATCATCGGTTTCAGCGCCTAGTGTCGAGAATGACGGCCCTCCACTGAAGCGATTGAAGCGTGATGAAAGCACCAGCCTAGTGTCGGAAGAATCCGAGCAGTCCATCTTTGAGGATGATGAAGCTCAATTGTTACCCGAAAGGGGCTGGAGAATCACGGACCAACCAAAAAGGACTACAGAGGTTGAGAATGCCCTACCAGCGACGCAGCCAGACGAGGCTACCCTTGAGGCATACGAAGAATATAAATCATCGCAACTGAGTGCAAAAGATCAGTCTTCAGAAAAATCAAAGCCACTGTGGGTCAAGGGCAGGAGTTCTATTTACGTAGACGCTTTCAATCTTGCCCTGGATACGGTGCTCGAGGAAGAGGCGAAGCTTTTCGACGAACAAGAACTCAGCGTATTCAGTCAATGGAAGTTGCTGGACTATGAATCTCAGTATTTGTATGTCAGATGAAACGGCTGTTATGGGCTTTACTGATGAGGACACAGATATGTGCGTCTCTTTCTTAGAAAGACAGCTGCGTGGCACCGGTCGGCTCGCCTCGGTTATTACAATGACATTGCAAACCTCGAATTGCCAATAGCTGCATTGCAACAGACCAGAAATCTCCCAACAACCGAGTCTTCAGAAGCATTCGCCGGGGAGGTAGATGGCATTCAGGTCGAAGATGAGAGGCTAGGGCCCACGTTCACCTTTGCCGACTCTTCCGAAATGCTGCTCACAGACATGGAGGAAGCAGCATCGCTGCTTTATTTGGATGAGCTGAAAGCCCTCTCAAAAGAAATCAAGATACAGGGACGAACAAAACCCGAGCTAGTAAGAAGCCTGTCACAAGTGAGCCGCCAGCAGACCGGCCTCATGGATATGGGCCTCAGCAGACAAAACAGTCGTGATTCAACTGGGTCAGACGATTCAAGCCGTTCAGCCGGGAAGCTGGATATGGAAGGTTTTAAGAAGAGAAACATGTTCCTTTCCAAAGTGACCGACATTCTTGGTCCGTGTATCAGGCTATCCTCTGTTGTGTTCAAACTGTTTGAGCGGGTGCATCTCGTGTTCTACCGATCAACAGAGTGGACCGAGAAGTCTCTGACGACTATCATCCTTGCCAAGATTGCTCGCAGAAACTTTCCTGAATACATTGTTTGTCGCACGAGCACAATATTCGCATCTCGAAGGCACCTTTTGGAGTTTGAGGCCGCCATTCGACTGGAAGCAGAAATCGACCTGTGTCTTGAAGGGAGCGGGGCTGTGCTTGACAAAGGATACCAACGGATTCTTGAAATTTACGACGTTGTATACCCTCGTTGGAAGAAGCTCCTGAAAGAGGAACAAGACAAGGAGCGATCCGTCTATGAGTTTGGAGAGGGGGCGTACTTGCGGCGGTTTAACCCCGGCCACTCATATACACGGATTCTTGCCAAAGCTGGTTATGCGATGGGAAAGTTCAAAGAGTATGAACGTGAGCACGGCTTGTTAACAGAGCTTCTCGAGCAGAAGATGTTCCACCTAGCACGTAGGGGTGATTGGTATCAACGAAAAGCCCTGCTGGAAGAGAACTACATGGCCAAGTTGGGGGAACCACACAGTCCAGCGGAGTTGGAGCGACGGAAGAAGGAATGGAACAAAACAGCGGCTGCCACTTGCGAAATGGCGCTTCAAGACTCGGATTGCCACATGACATTCCACTTTGGTCTGCAGAAGCGATTGTTGAAGCTGGAGAAGAAGCTGCGCATACCGAGGCGGCTGCAGCATGACTTTGGCCACGTCAAGCTAGCCAAGCCGCTTGAAATTACGGTACATGGGATTCAGCTCAAACGAGAGATGACGCCGAAGGCAGGTAACGTCAATGTTCCCACCAAGACGATTTGGCTCGACGAACTGGACTCGGAGGGCGAGTGCAGCGTTGAAGACATGTGTCTGAGTCACTTTCGATCTGAGGGATGGAAGGGCTATCACTCCGAGGGACGCATCGTGCGGACGTTGTTCGGGTATCTCTTTTACGACATACTGTTCCTCTACATCCCCAACGTCTTCCAGACGGCCTTCCAGACATGCCCCCTCGACCTGCACACGGACGTCTTCTTTCCAACGAGGGCCTCCGAGATCAACCACCGGCTCGTGGAGATTGAGAACGGCGGCGCGGAGAGCCTCGTCCGCACGGTGTGGGAGCGGGAGCACGAGCGACGGACAGAGGTTGTGGGCCTGAACTGGGACTACGAGATTGACGACCTGCTGGAGCTGGTACGGTGCTTCGACGGGGGTGCCCTGGCGGCCATCTGCAAGGTCATGGCGCAGGAGTACAGGCAGAGGGGAGGCGGCGTCCCTGACTTGATTCTGTGGCGTGCTGACGACTCGCCTGATGATGGCGATGGCGGCTCGGGCGGGCGCAAGGGAGAGGTGATGTTTGTGGAGGTCAAGAGCGAGAACGACCGGCTGAGCGAGACGCAGAGAGTCTGGATCGATGTGCTGACGGCAGCTGGGGTCCGAGTCGCTCTCTGCAACGCCGTTGCCAAAGAGGTCCGCGAAGTAGACTGAGAGAGGGCAGTCTTCGGTGGACTGTTGGCCTACAAGTTGGTGCCTCTGCTGGTGCTTTCAGCACGTCTTGTTCAGCGCCGGTTAATGTGCTCGAATGGCAGACTAAGACGAGATTGCTGAAGCTCAATGAGCACGATGGCGCGATGATCATCGCAACGACACGCCGAATCGGCAGCTCGCCGTGACCTGCATAACATAACCCCAATTATCGTGCCTCGGAGGTGACAGTTGGGAGGGGTGGGAGGGGCAGCGCAAGCAGGCGGGATGAATTGTCACCGCATCATGTCCGATGCTACTCTGGTGGCGCAACCTGAAGATGCAGCTCGAGGCACCCAATAGAAGCAGCAAGTGTACGAGAACGGGCGCATGACCTGCGCGAATTACTCACTCACGCAGTAGCTGAAGAAGGCGCAAGATGGTCTCGAGCGCTATGAGTCTCCTCCAAGACTACCAGGGGCGGGAGGAGGGGCTACGAAGATGAATGGGCATCGGCAAGAGGAGAGGGGAGCCCAAGTACTGGAAATTGACTGTGAAAAAGTGTGCACTTGGACG
This sequence comes from Cordyceps cicadae, assembly GCA_002968875.1. Taxonomy (NCBI): domain Eukaryota; kingdom Fungi; phylum Ascomycota; class Sordariomycetes; order Hypocreales; family Cordycipitaceae; genus Cordyceps; species Cordyceps cicadae. The sequence goes on along the minus strand of MWMN01000004.1, from coordinate 415,363 downwards.
TCCACGGCCATCTACTACTAACAAGGTAGGTATGGGTCTACATGCAGTACAGTGGGAAGCTCTAAATCAAGCTTCGCACAAGTTGGGTGGACATTATAGAGGCTTGCCAGCTATTATGCGATTGTTCTTTCCACCGCGTCAGAGATGCGACTAGGTCGGAAGACTGACTGAGTCTTTCGTTGCACCGCATTACTCGGTCATTCTCCGTAGGGGGAAACAGAAGATGCGAATGGCACCCAAAATATCTGTGGTTCTGAATGAGTGTCCTTTGAAATCTCAACTTGGTTTCAGCAGCGGAAAGGAATAAAGTGCCGTCCAAAAGAAAACAACTTGACAATAGAGGGGTGAGGGAGAGGTGGCAGAGCCACAGCCAAGGAGACGATGCGTGAAGCTAACTCCAATACAGAGAATGAGACGACTATCAAGCAAAAGAGACTAATGAATGAGAAGCGAAAACCCCAAATATTGGGTATTGACTTGTGTTTTACTGGTACTGGTAGTCTGCATCATCATCATCATCATCATCATCATCATCATCATCAACGGCACTTGCTGACATTGCTCTCCACACACACCCACCGGCACCTCCTCCATGCCAGGGTTCGGGTTCCACCATGACGGGCGCTTAAGGAGCTACCAATCAAGAGGCTGAAGATGGCTGGAGTGGGTGATGAAGGGTGAAGCCGTGGCCAGGGAGGGGGCACTAGCCAATGAAGCCAGTTCTAAACCGGCCAGCCGGCGCTTAGAGCTCATCACTGAGTGGTCAGGACAGGGGGGGGGTGAGCTGAGGCTAGTAGGGGAGGGGTGTGAAGGGTAGAAGAGGGAAGAGATGGAGGAGATGGAGGAGATGGATGTCTTGAACATCACAAAAGCTGCCCGGGAACTGGACAAGTGTGCCCCTACTACGACCACGGTCCTCCCCAGCCGAGGAGAGATTGTCCGATTTGTGCAAGAGGCTGGGCAGCATTGTACGACAAACTACCGTTGCCGAGGCCAAGAGAGGGAGAGGAGGAAAAGAGGAGAGACGGAGAAGGACGACTCATAGAGTACTGAGTGAGGTATAATGATGAGTCTCGAGTCGATCAGCTTGGACGCAGCCCATCCAATCCCAAGAGGAGAGAGGAGAGCACTTTTCCCATTTTCCCACACCCCAGCCTAGCAAGGAAAAGATTTCTGCGGCAATTTACACATGGTTTTTTTTTTAAAAAAAAAAAGAGTTTATACAAGAGACAGGGGAGGGGGTTTCCTCGTCACGCACATTTGCATCCATCTGCCGAAGAGGGCGGAAGGCGATGCTGATGGGTTGTCTTGCTTGCCTGCGGCCAGAAGTGGCCAGTCGGTCGGTTGGCGAGGCGATATGCCAATATAAAAATATAAAAATGATGGAGGCGACACAAGAAAAAATCTAATTTAAATAAAAAAAAAACCAACAATCTACAACATTTGATTGGCAACTGAATCACTCTATTGGTAAATCTACGACGTGGCGGTCGTAACACAGAGAGAGGAGAGGGTATTGAAAAAAGAAAAAAAAAAGAAAAAAAGAGAAGAGGAAAAAAAAAAGGGCTGGGAGAACGGGTGTACGCCGGTGCCTGTGTTACCCGCTGACGTGACGGCTCACAAAGAATTTTCCATGACGAAAAATAAGATGAAAATAAAAGAAGAGGAAGAAGAAGAAGAAGAAGAAGTAGTAGTAGAAGAGCACACCCTCGTTGCACCGGGAAACGGCAGAGGCAGGGGGAGCACAAGCAAGCACTTAAACATCACCAATCACCAATCAGGAGGCACAGCTCTCAACGGGACAGGCAGGACTGGGAAGAGAGGATGAAAAGGCGGTATACAGAAGAAAGAAGGAGTAAGAAGGAGTAGAAGAACATGGACTGAATGTGCTAAAACAGTGAAAATGCTCCGCTGCACATGTATGTGTGTATGTATGTAAGATGTATGTATGTGCATCGATATATCCCGGCTTCCGCCTCCGCCTCCGCCTCCTCTTCCATCTTCCATCTTCCAACTACTCTACAACGTGGATGACACTCGGATGCGCACTATCCAGCCACAATTGGGATGGCAAATTTACTTGTTCCTATCTAATCGATTGCAGAGGAAAAGAGGCCATATTCCCACAAAGCGCCACTACCGAGCCCATCCACACCACCTCCTATTCCGGATGGACATCCAGCTCAATAACAAACGGAGACTTACTTGTAGACGCATGTTGCACAAAAGTGATGATGATGATGATGATGATGATGATGAAAAAGACAGGGACATTGCATACGTACATGCAGACATCCAGATAAGCCCACGACTAAACCAACCAACTAGTTAGTTAGTTGGCTGCTTCAGACCCTGGACAGGACTTCTTCTTCGAGCCCAATCTGACGGGTCGACCGACTCCATTCCGTTGACAAGGACAAGGGTTAATAAGGATAACCATTCTATGATCCATCCCATCGCTCGGGACGCATACCCAATTCTTTACATGGTTATATGTCGCATCTTGTACTCCGTACAAAAAACTAATAACCGGGGCTGCTTCTGCTGCGCAGCCCATCAGTTCAAACCAGCCACCTTTTCTTTCTTTTTCTTCCATCAACTTGGCCTTGCTGCACAAATGTCACAAGTTGAAGAAAAAAAAAAAAAAAAGAGTTTATTTTCCTTCCCCATCACAATCCGCAGCATCACGAATCCAACTCCAGAGGGAGGGAATGAGGGGGAATGAGGGGCATTGTTTTCCCCCACTACCTCTTCGTTTTAGCGCGCCTCGTCACTATCACTTCTACGAGGAAGGCTGAGCGGGCTTTTTTCTTTTTCTTTTTCTTCTACCTTTTCTTTTTCTTCTACTTCTTCTTTTTCTTCTACTTCTTCTTTTTCTTTCTTTTTTTTTTTTCTTCGTCTTTTTTTTCTCTTTCCATACTTTTCCAATGGCCCTCCCTCCCCCGCTCGCTCGCTGATGATGAGATCCCCCCCCCTTGTCAAGGACGTTGCGCTGCATTTGTAGAATGCCACCAGCAGAGGCAGGCAGGGGGGGGGGGTGCAGAGTTCTGGATTACAATGCCGGCACTACTGCAGCAACATCACAGAAAAGCCCCCCCCCCCCCCCCCTGCTATGCAACGAATTGGACAGACCCCGTTTCCGCTGCAGCGTAGCGTTGCATCTGCGCGCGCTGTTTTGCCTAGACTCACTCAAGAAAAAAAGCCCCGGGCCGGGCAGAGTTGAACTGGGGCAGGGCAAGGCAAGGCGCCTAACGTCTTGCATGCTCACGCTGCTGGAACTTGTATTCTTGCGAGTCTGCCTAGTCTGTTCGATTCTAGATCCGCAATCCGCAATCCACAATCCGCAATCCTTGACCATCCTGTACCGCCTTGCGTCCTGCTGGTGGCTTGGGTGATGTGCTCAGATGGCTCAGATGGCTCAGATGGCTCAGATGGGCTCGGCACTTGGGAACGTAGGCAAGGCAGTGCCAGCCGCTCTGCATGATGCCCATGTACATGTTTACATCATCATTAGCACTGGTAGATGGTAGATAGATGGATGCATAGTCCTCGGCCACTGCTTGCTGAGACATGGCATTGTCCTTCTGCACTCAATCACACTATCAACTTGGTCAACAAGTAATATGAGTAATAATAAGGAGCAAGCCACTCGCTTTGCTTTGCTAACTATTGACTTTGCGACGCTTGGTGGCATATGGTGGGTAGGTAGCATATGGTAGCAAACAAAACTAATAAGAGAGAGAGGGTGGGTGGTGCATTGTGTGAACCTCCTCCTCTCTTATTCCACCCATGGCAAAACCGCCACGTCCGCCTCCCATATCAGCGCCAAATTCACCATCCAGAGAAATTCAAAACATGCAAAAACAGATTGACCAAGAGATGTAATCAGAAAACTCCGTACTTTCTCGGTATTCCATGTCATCCTGGCGCCTGCTCATGTCCAAAATGGTTGCGTAAATCGTTGGATGTCTTCAGCATCGGCCAGCGCATTAGCACCGAAGCGTCATCCTTGAGTCGTTTTTTTATGCTTGCCGCCGTAAAACTCCGACCAGGTATCAAGCAACAGAGGAAAATGAAGAAGAAGAAACAACAAGTAGAAAGGAAAGACGGACATTGGAAAAAAATAATGATGAAAAAATGATGATGGAAAAAAGAAAATCGTCTAAAACAGTAGATATGAATATAAAAATAATACGACATAAGAAAACAGCATCGAGTAAACAAAACTCTGGTGTCAAAAGAGATTTTGCTCATGTGCAATCCCAAGAAGGAAGGTTTCAATTTCTTGAATCGGTCTTGCATGACTGCTGGCCGGGCAGCAGCCATGCGGGTCGTAACGTCGTCGTCTCAGTCAAATACCAAGGGCAGGTAGTCTCGAAACCAGTCGAGGAGTGTCAAGGTCGGGCCAGCCAGGCCTCGAATCTCCAAGTATTATTCCACCTTGCGTCTCTTGCCGCGGGGTGCTGGCTCCATGCGTGGGGTGTAGGTGACCGTCCTCGTCACCACCTCGCGAATGTGACGAACGGTGCGCGCCGACTTGGACTTCTTCTGGTCAGCGCAACGCGCCTTGAGGGCGGCGTCCCAATCGAAGACGGATCGTGAGGAGCGGCCGCTGTAGGGTGAAAACATGGAAGTTGCAGCACTCAAGGGCGAGTCGAGATTGGAAAGGGCCGGACTGGGCGGAATCTTGAAGCTGGGAAACGACGTTGGCCCAGTCAGCGGTGCGGACATGGGTCCCTTGGTGAAGGGGCTCGGCGGTACGAGTGAGGCAGAAGCAGAGGCCAACGCCCTCTCCACGGCCGAGGCCCTTTCTGAAGCGGAAAGGGTGGTGGCCGATGCGGGCGACGATGGTTTGCTAGTGCTCGAAGCAGACGTGGTTGGCGACATCGATGGCGACTGTTCGTCCTTGGCACTGGTGCTCGCGGTACTGGCGGTACTGCTGGCGCTGCTGGCGCTACCATCGTCAGGCTTGTCAGTGGCAGGCGAGGATTCCAGAGGCGAGGATTCCCGCGCTGTCGGTTGAGCGAGGGTCACGGGATGCGAATTAAAAGCCATCGCCCTCGATAGGAAATCCGCGTACGCCGGCGGAGGGGTGATGGGCGTCTTGATAAAGTCAGGTTCAGCTTTGCAACACCGAATAGCGGGTAGGCTGAGGCTGGAGAGAGGAGTAGCCGTGCTGACAGAGGTGGCCGAGGCAATTTCGGACGGGAAGTTGCTTGTGAGAGGCGTCGCGACCTCGAGCTTGGGTTTGGGGCCAGGCATCTTGAAATGGAAGGGAGGGAGAGGTCGTGGGAGTTGAGTTTTTGGTCGCGCAAACGGCTCGCTAAGAGTAGGAGAACCAAGATGGCGCTGGCGGGTAGGGTATCGAACAAGGACCTAGTGCAACGCAGAGCAGATGGACGGGGAGTCGACGGGAGTAATGTTGCAAGGGCCGAAGAAGGTTGAAGAGAGTATTGATTGGTTGATTGGCTGATTGGTTGATTGATTGAATGAATGATTGATTGAGGATGATGTACTTGAAGAGCGAGACGGAGTTAAGCCAGAGTTGGCCTTGACGAAGGAGGAGGGGGAGAGGCAAGCTTTAAGAAGAGGGAGGTGGCAGCTTTGGCGGTTATGTATATTCGTGTTGACAGGGCCAGCCAGTAGGCAGGGTAGGTCTGTATGAGGTATGTATGTACCTTGTTATTAGTAGGAGCTTGTAGGAGGTAGTAATAATAACAAGAGCATAGCCCAGCGGCAGCAGCAGGCAAGTGGAGGAGGATGAAGGAGGAGGAGAGGGTGTGCGGCTGGTGTTTCTTTGGGGTGGGGGTTGGATGGGATGTGTGGAGTTGCCAGGAAAGAAGACGCAAAAGGAGAAAAGAGTGGTGGTGGTGGTGGTGGTGGTGGTGATGGTGATGACTGGATAGATGGTAGGAGGGCGGGAAATCTGTATGCGCGAGCAGGTCGGTCGTTGTGATGGTGTGTGGTTGATAGATGGTCGAGGCGGATGGACGAGACGTTGAAAAAAGAGGAGGAGGGGAGGGAGAAGAAGGAGGGGGGGAGTGGGAGAATTGTGTGAGGGGAGGGGCGTGTCTGGAGGTTTGGTGGGTGGCAGGGAGGCAGCTGTCGTGGTTCCAAGCGCTGGAGCCAGGTGCTACAGGCAGGCAGGCAGGCAGTGGACGGACGGACAGTGAGTGGATGGATGGTGATGGTGGACAGCGGGTAAGCTTGGGCGACAGCTGGTGACGGGACCTGCAGGGAGTTTTCATCAATACCTAGGTACCTTAGCTTGTTACCTGCAAGCGTTCTATTTCGAGGTCGACCTTGACTTTGTACCTACCTGGAAACTACTACCTAACTAGTTAACTTAGTAGGCACTAAGGTAGGTAGGTAGTTACTGTTAGCTAACCTACCTAGACGCAGTTACTACCTACAACCAAGTCACCTGTTGTGATTCTAATTGCCCATGTAATTGCAGTACCTGACATGCACTCTCCCGCGGTCTACCCGTTTCAACTGGCGCCAGATCATTCGCAAAAAGAAATTGGGCATGCAACGAGATATTGCGGTGGCAAGGGAGGGACTACTAGAAAGAGAAGTATCGGCTGGCTGCTAGCTCCCAGCGGTGGTGTAAGTCGCTCGACCCCGGTTTCTGCATGATTTCGGGGCTCAACCCGGAGGCCAGACTGGGGTGAGGCGAGAGCCATCCGTAGCATGTAATAAATAAATAGGAGGCATGGGGTTCATGAGCCTGACAGAATTAGGTCTGGGAGGTAGTTTGGGGTTTGCAGCTTGGGGCACAATGGGCGTCATCAGTACGACAAACCCAGGTGCACCTACCTACAGCCATGCTACAGGCTACACGGTAACCACAGTATCGAAATTGGAAAAAGAAACAACCAAGAGGAAAATTCATCAAACGAAATCTCTACTTCGATAGTCTGCCTACCTAGCCAAGCACAAGGTTACCCGAGAAGAAAAAAAACATAGCCACCTACCTACCTAGGTAGTGAAAGAAGATAAAACAAAATAAAACGAGCCCTGGACGTGGACGCCCCCCCCCCCCCCCCCCCCCCCCCCCCCCCCCCCCCCCCCTTCTTCGCTCGGCGGCTACTCGACAACTGACAGCCAGTGGTTTAGCAGTCGTGGCGGGGCATCCATCTCGTTGCTCCTCTCACCAAACTCGTCTCCTTGGACCAAGCACCGTTTTTGACTCCATCCACCATCCACCATCCACCATCCACCATCCACCATTCACCATTCACCATCACCACCTTGTCTATCAGTACGGCTACGGACGCACGGTATGGACGGGTACGCGCCCATTCTACTACGACGCCAAACCCTGTGATTCCGTCGTCACGCCCCCCTGCCATCGATGCATCACCAGGCCTTGGTCCTCGGCCCTTGCTCTTGTCATTGGGCAGCCCTTCTACGAGGGGGTGTCAACACCTCTGTTAATCTTTGCAAATAGGAAAAAAGCTTCACTTCCAGGAAAAAAAGCACGTCGCTCCTTTAGCCCAAATTGAAGCCGCCTACTTTTTCTCTCCTCTTCTCGCCCTTTCTCTCTTGCTATATCCGCCACTAATCATGTCCGTTTGTCCGCCCATAGCCATCGTGACGACCACATCAAGCCTCGGCGGTTCGCCTTGCCATATTCCACGCAATTGGTCGAACCAAACGGCTCTGTCCCGACCCATTCAGTCAGTTCTTTACGCCTCTCCCCAAGCCGCTGACTCTGGTTTCTGCCTAGCTTCTTGAAAGCGACATCACTCATCACTGGGCCAGACGGGCGGGAAACCACCTGCAGGGGATGGGAGGGGGTGGAAACGACGCACGCCATCACCCCCTGGCCCTGGTTCTTTTACAAAACAGTAAAAAAAAAAAAAAAAAAAAAGTCTGGTGCAAGTTGACGGCGCCGGGCTGGCCGGGATGGGGCATGCGGCGCAGCTCCGGACTGGACTGGTGTGTGAATCCGGGCCACTGTGCCAAATATACAACCAGTTCTGTTTCTTCAGACGGGGCGAATTGTGCAAGACTCGTTTGCGCAAGGCTGGACAAGGACACGACTGATTGTGCATTGTGGCAGTGCGCCGAAACACGTCGCAGCGATGAAGGCCCATTTGAAAGACTTGAAGCATTGAGGGCTTTCTCCTTGTCTATTCAGCGCATCGCCTGCTTCATCGCAGCCCTATTGCTTCACACATTCGAACGACTTATCATTCCGTCTAATAATACGCGCCGTGGTGCACAATAACACGCCGATTCCTCGTTAATCGAGCTCGTATCTTTTTTTAACCTCGTCATCCTTGAATCTTTGCCGCACTTCAAACAACATACACGCACAACCACCCTGCTGTCGCCCCATCGGTGTGTGTTGCGCCGAGCTCCCGACCGCTGAGCGCCTCGCTGCCGATGATGCATCATCCATTGGCTCTCGGTGCTGCCGTTCTTTGGAGACACGACATGTCCACGAGCCGCCGACTTCACCAACCACTCGTTCGGTCGTCTTTCCGCGTCGCAGGCAAACTTGTTCCCCTTTTCCGCTTCTGCTTCTGCTTCGTCTTCTTCTTCTTCTGTTTTCGTTTCGGGAAGCACCGACCGCTGCCGCCTTATCCAAAACGAAACAAGTCAAGCACGCCGCCACCAGCGTCTTGTCGACTAATTCTCCCCACACGAACGACTGGTCGTCGATCAACCCGGCTGCGTCTCGCCGCCGCAAACCGCTGCCCGCAAAAGAAGGGAGAAAAAAAAAAAGGGTACGATAAAAACTACAGCAATAAAAACATCCGTCTTGTACACCTTGACCCGTGCTGGATTTTTTTTTCTTCTTTTTTTTTTTTCGTCTCCCGTCGCACGTCGCACCTGATAACTTTTTGTTACCTCTCCTACCCAGCCTTCTACTGCCGTGTGGCTTTTTTAGTTTCAGCCCCCCCTGTCTATATGTATGTATGTATGTATGTATGTACGTATGTATGTGTGTGTGTGTGTCTGTATGTAAGCGCCTCATTACCGTGTTGCTTATTACATACAGTCATCGACTGCGTCAATTCACGGGGGACGTTGTCTTCTAGAAGGATTCGAAGCGTCAACTTGTTTCATCTCCAACTCGATTTGACGCTTGGTTGATCTTGATTCCACGTCCACGCCCAGAGTTTCCTCCACCTTCTCTTTCCTTACCCGCCTGTTATATTTTCTCGTTGGTGGCGTTTGGGCTTGGGCCATTGTGGCGTCTGAGCAAGCTACCCGGTTAATCAGGTCAGCCAACGGGTTGCGGGCACGTAGCTCGCTGGCTCGGCCCTCTGGTGAACCAGACTCCCGGGATCAATGATGCTTCCGCGCCATTGGCCAATGCCCAAGGTCCAAGGTTCACGGCATGGCTTGAGATGGCATGGCATGGGCCTCCCATCCTCCCGTTGGAAGAGGGGAGAAAAGCCCTACCCGCACGCCTTCATGACACCGCCTGAGATATCGGTGAGTGAATGAATGCCCTGGCCTTCCGAGACAAAGAGCTTACTTGATTCAACTCGCCGTGAGAAACCCACGATCAAGGCCGTTGTGATGTCGTTGCCGGTCAACGCCCCATCGTCTTCCTTGACTACCATTCATTCATTCACTCATTCATTCATTCATCCAATTATTAAATCCTTATCGCAAGCACGCCTCGGCAACAGGAATGACGGCTACAAACCACGTCCCGCTCGCTCTCTTATCCACCCTGATGCTCCCTGCAGCTGCAGGTGATAGTCTACACCAGCCAGCAGTCATGAGCCTCGGGCACAACTCAGCGCTTGACTCATTTGTGTTGACCGGGCAAAAGTGCCGGCTGCTGCCTTGACAGCCTCCCTACTGTACACTGTACACCGTACACGTAGCAACACGTTCCACCAGCCCAGTCCTGCGTTGCACAAGATGTACCCGGGCTAGCAAAAACTTCAAAGAGCGTTGGACCAATATCAAAAAGTTTTTTCACCGACGAATGTCTTGCCTCTTGACAACACATCATGTTGCTTGAGCTAATTTTAGAGCCAACTGACAGAAATGAGAGAGAGAATACCTTTCTCGGTGCTCATTCACACACGACGCAACCGAAGATGAGATGTGCTACTTGTGTAGCGCGAGGCAGCAGCAGCAACGGCGTGTCTTCCTTTCATTCTTTCATTCTCTGTTTTTTTTTTTTTCTGAAAATCCAAAAAGGTTTCGGGTGTTGAGCTATCAAGTTGAACAACATGATCCCTCACACCGCCCTGATTCAAAAGGTCCTTCCTGTCATGCGAAGCTACAGCCTGGTTGCCTGGTGGATGCTGCCGGTAACATATCATTCTCAGCGCAAAACCAAGCCTCGAATGAGAAATTTTTTACGATCCCTTATCCCTTATCGCTGTTCAGTGTTCATCTTGGGCTTCCTGCCAGGATGAGGAGCGGCCTGCAGGCTGTATGTTGCATGTAACACAACCCAAGACGACATGGCGAGCGCCAGCCCGCTCGCTATCTGCGGCCTTGGCCAGCTGAGCCTTGCATTTTTTTGTCTGCATCCATCATGTGGATGCATATGCGTTCTCTTTGAATGTATTTTGCATGTATTTTGCGTGGTCCTATACAGAAGTACAGGCGACAAAAGGAACCCCAAGGTGGAAGCCGGCCGACTCTTGGCCGTGGCGTCATTTGCTGACAGAGCAATGCAGGCTGCAGATGCAGCTGTTGCAGGCTTACCAAGAATTCAAGACGCTTCACGTGTAAGAAAAGTCGAGTTGGAGTACATTAAACCAGTACACCAAATCACCACCGTGCATGCATGTTGATGCTGACTCACCACTAAATGTAACAGACGAATAGATGCGGTGCACAAGTCGCGCCGTGGTGGTGAAAGCGGCCACGAACAAATAGTGCATGTATTTTATTTATAGACTATTAAATGGGATGTAGAAGCCAAAAGTGGTATATTCTCATTACAAGCATAGTAAATAGTGGTAAAACTTTGGAATCTTTGGGCTGCAAGCCGAGACGACATTGAGGAAACCAACGTCCACTGTCCAGCCCCCGCTCCTCAGAAGTGTAATTAATATGCGTAAAATGTTGGCAAGTATTATCATGACGTCTCTCTCTCTCTCTCTCATCTCTCTCATCTCTCTCCCCTTTCTCGGCTTTTGTCGACAAAAAAGTACCAAATTCCGAAGACCCTGTACCTTTGGCTTTGCCTTTTTTTTTTTTTTTTTCCCCTTACCGAGCCAGGGCACGCAACTCCTCAACGCTGTGTTGTGTTGAGAGAGAGAGAGATTGCTTGGCGAATGCCCGCGCTTTTACAGGTTGCTGAGGGGCAGCTCGCCGACGGGCAAGCTCTTGCCAGCGTCGCCGGTCAGGCGGAGGATCTCGGCCTGCAGCTCGGTGACGCGCTGCTGGACCTGGTCGGGGCTCAGGGAGGAGGGCACGAGGGTGGAGGTGTCGGGGACGAGGGCACGACGGGCGACATCCGTGTCGATGGCCTCGGCCTCGGCGTCGACATCCTCGTCCTCGTCCGCGTCCACGTCCACGTCCAAGTCCACATCATCGTCCTCGTCCTCGTCGGCGTCGGCGTCGACGGTGGCCAGGTTGCCGCGGCCGAGGACGCTGCTGCCGCCGGTGACGGGGAGGCCGGCGGCGACGGCCTTGTTGACCTCGGTGAGGGGACCGAGGCCGCGGGCTTCCACGTCGGCGTTGGCGTTGGCGTCGGCGGTGAGGGGCGCGGCGAGGGCCGAGCCGCAAAGGCTGGCGAGGAGGATGCTGATGGTGGAGACCTTCATGTTGGAGCAAGTGAAGTGAGAATTGAGATGAGATGAGGTTGACTTGGGGCTTTTTGTGGAAGCGATGCTGTGAATAATGAGGCGAAGCTGTGAGGAGTAATGACACTGGACAAGACGACGCGCCAAGCCGGAGCAAGAGGCGGTATATATCATCACATCACACGTCCCCCTTTTCTCCTCTGTTGTTGTTGTTTTTCTTTCTCCTCCTCCTAGTGTTCAGCTTTCCTGTTTCTTCTTCCCTTGCCCGTGCGTCTGGTTGCGCCCCTTGTCGAGGACGATCACAAGCCCGTGAGGAACCCCCCCCCCCATCTCAGTTTCTCATTCAATCCATTCCGACTGCAGGCGGGCAACTTGCAGCGGGCGGCAAGGTGAAGTGAGTAAGTTTGAGGCACGGACGGCATTCCACTGATCCCCCCCTCCCCCGCGCGCGGCGGCTGGTCACCGTCCAAGACATTTCCAACCCGGTTCGAGTTAACTCGGAAATTGCCGTTGCCGTATGAAGAGATGACGCGAGCCAGCTATTTCTTCTTCCATCATGACATCATGACATGGCAAGTTTGGACAAGGTTTGCTGTGCTCCTCGTCTTTGCAAGTGAGTGCTGATGACGATTCAAGCCCGACAGATTACCCGGTTCCCGGTTATCTTCAGGGCGCAGGAAGAACAAAAAACAATAATACCAGAGGCCTGCGTAATCTTGCAGGTTTTTTAGTTGCGTATTAAACAATGTCTCACCATCTGATCTCGTCACTTGTGATGGTTTTGGCGCAAGCGAGCAAAGAAAAGGGGGGGAGGCTCGAAGGAGAAGGAATGAATGGAAAGAATTGACGAAATGAAATTCCAAAAAATTTGATTCAAAATAATGACCATCATAATGAATTAAAGACATGGAGCTTTTACTACCTATAGTGCCAAAGGAGTTTGTCTTTAGCTCGACACCAAGGTGAGACCTTTTGATTAACTCGGTCATGTCTCGCAGATTGGTCAAGTGACCGCGGCAGTTGTCAAGACCCTTCCTCTTCGTTCCTCGGCAAGTCAGCTCGCATTCCCGGTAACCGGGTTGTTCCCCGGCAGCCTATCCAGCGGCCCGTCCCTGCCGACCGGCTCCTCCGGCTCCGCCACCTGCAGCTTCTGCGCCGCTGCGTGCCCCGGGCTGCCGTCCGGGCCGACGTTGAGGCTGCACCCGGTGTCGTCCACTCCCCGAGGCCCCGTGCACGTCGCCATCGCCTGCTCCAGTCGCGCCTGGTCCGTCCAGCCCTGCAGGTAGTCGCCGTGCAGGCCGTAGCCTGTCGGGTCGCCCATCGCCCACACCAGCCGGTTCGGGTCCGCCACGGCGCCCGTGTCGTAGAAGAACTCGTAAAAGACGGACAGGATCGCGCGAGGATGCGACTGAGGACACACGCCAAAATTGTATGCACCAATCGCCGGGAACGCCATCTATGGCGCTTGTCAGGAACCCGTCACCCGTCACCCGTCACCCGTCACCCGTCACTCTAGGAAAGGAACGGACAGGAAGCAAGGGGTTCAGGCTTACATGGTCCTTGTGGTTGTGACTGTCGAGGTTCTTCCCATCCCAGCACGACGGGAAGAATGTCTCAGCGCGCATGCGGCCACACGGCAGACGGCTCATGTGCGGCGTCTCGCCCTCGTTGGGTCCCTCAAGGCAGAAATGGGCAATCGCCTGCTGCTCGAGACTCGAGGCGTTGTATGACCTACAGTTGGGGGCACGATTTAGCCACCCGGGCCGCACCAACGCTGCATGAAAAGCACACTCACCGGAGTAGAGGATCGCCCGTGACCATCCGGAGGCCTCGCGGCGGCGCAACCGGCATGGCCGCACCGTCGCAGGTTTGTCTGCCGGGTGCATAGTCGCACGCGCGCTTGATGTAGTAGGCAGCCTGTCAAGTCAAGTTCTTGCCGTCAGCTGCCGACTGCAGTGCAGTAATGGGGGAGCCAGCCAAGCGGCGCACATTGCCTTGCATTGTGACCAGCTCAAAGCGGCCATCATGACGCTCATGATACAGCTGCGGCTGCCAGTAGTTGCTCCTGTCGAGTAGCTTGTCGCACGTCGTCGCCGTCGCGTCACGCGCCTGCTCGTTGGACTCGGTCTGCTGAAAAGCCGTGCCGCCCGTCACGACGTGCACGTGCGGCGAGATTTGCCCGGGCCAGACGATCGGGTCACCGCGCTGAATCGTCAGCGGCGCACAATTGACCGTGAACAGCTGCGCGCCGACTGTGTCCAGGATTGCCGAGCCGGCCAAGGCGGCAGATAGAATAGACTTGAAAGGCATAGTAGACAGGGCTAGACACGGGGTCTTCTCTGGAAAAACCAACGAGGTAAGCAAAGCGAGGGTCGGGTCGCTCGGGTACGCCGACTTCTTCTCGGAAGGAGTAGGAGCCATGCTTTATATAGCTTCGTTCGATAAAGGTCCCTCTCTCATAGTTTTACCATCATCATCTCAACTTAAACGTGCCTCCAGACAATCTCCGCCCTCGCAGCTTACCACCCTTTGCGACGTTGGCTCCGCTCCGCGCTGCGATGGGACATCACGATGGCATATGCCCTGCCCTTTGCTGGCAAGGCCGAGACTCCCCGCCGTATGGTTGAATTAGATTGACTTTTAAGCGTGCTACGAGGGGTAATGTAACCCCCTCGGCTTTTGATGAAACGCGGGATTGAGACTTTGTGCGGTATTGCATCAGTAGTTTGAGGGAAATAAGCCGATTCACTGCCCGGCATGGCTCGCCATCTCGATAGCTTCGTTGTCAGGGCCGGCCAGGTCGATCAAACGTCATCTAATCACCTCGCTCTGCTCCGAAGCATTGAGCCAGCGCAGTCACCAAGCTGGCATCGTTGGTGAGAAGCACCGGGGATGTCAGACGTTGGCGTACATAAATCGGTCCGTCTCGTCACAAGGGCAAGCCGGACAATTCTTTCCCAAGGCTAGTAGTTAGTGGGTGCGGGATTCTTGCTCGAGGCTACTAGATGAAGCCTTCTTTCTCTGGGCTAGCAGGCATCGGATGGTGCCTTGTTATGTGAGTGATGCCGACGGTTAAGCAAGGTACATCGTACTGTCTTGATTGATGCTGGCATGGATTACACCATCCCGCTTCTGCACCAGTACGCCAGCCCATATCTCCGCTGGCAAATAAACGGTCGTGATTCGTGGCGCGTTTCATGTCTCATCCGTGCCGGTGGCATGATTCCCAATCACAGACAGGATGTTGAATGCGGGGAAGCGAAGCTAGATTGGCGATGGAGTCTGTCATGTTGAAAATAATTGGCCCGTGGCTGGGCGATGGCTCTCCGGCGGCATATCCAATGACGTCGAGGGCCGTCTCCGAATTGGGAAGCCCGTGGTGTTGCAATTTTGAGTGACCTACCCTGTACAAAGTCCTGTCCCTTTCTGCGGCGAAGAGCATCCTTTGCCTGCGGGACATGACACTCTGCCTGCAAGTCAGGAAAGGAGAGGGGGCCTGGTGTTTTTTTTTTTTTTTGCTCCTGGTGTCAAATGTCTTTGCAGTCTCTACATCCCTGACGAGAGCTGGCATAGATGAGGCCGGGTTGATGTCGGCGAACAAGTCCTGGATGTCATGAGAGGCCAAACAGCCAAGGTCGTGTTGCCGCCGACTGCCGTACGGGCCACACTCAAAAGGTTGAGCTCATCACTGTTAGTATAAGAAACCATGCATACTCCTATATCGCAAGGTAGACACAAAGCTCGGCGCAAACGGAGAGGTAGCCAACAAAGGCGGGCGCGTTCGGACTCGCCTGCACGTTACGTCGGGCAACGAACGCGGTGGAAGACGCGAGGCAAGTATTGGGGGCCAGAAGCTGCCAACTTTATTGGCTCACCGACACTTTCCAGGCATAACGGGCCACCTGTCAGCCACGTACACTCAAGTCAGCGCTCATCTATTTCAAGCTTGAGTGCAGGCAGGCAGCCGGCGCGCACACACACCAGTCATCTCACGTGGCCGGGCGCAGAGTAGTTACTGTCCGCGCAAGCAAGGTATCGGAAGTGGAAGTGGTCATCGATTGCCAACTCGAGAGCCCCTTGCTCTTGCTGTCGACCTCCTCCGGGGGCGCAGCATCTTGGGTAACCCAGGCGTTTACCGACAACGGACAGCCATCTCATCGTCGTGTAACAAGTTTTCAAGCATGGCATATGGCACACGGCATCGCTCCACGGCTGCCCAACAGTGGAGACTTGGTCAGTCACGACGAGGGTCTGCAGGAGGGAGGCCACTGCCCTGACCGAAGCCATTGTCGGCACGAGTCTTTTTCGCCATCGCCATCGCCGGCACGGTATCGGCCAAGCAGGCCGATATGCCAATAAACAGGTTAGGTTGGTCGACTGTCTTTGATCTGACGGCCAAGCCCGACGACGAGTGCATGGTTACCTCACTCAGCCCAAAGGAGGAAGCAGTGGTAGTACCGCCAGCATAACTTTGGACCAAACCTTGGGCATGATAGAAGAGTACTTGTGGCCATGAAAAGGCCCTCAGTATTTAGGCTAGATACGCGTGTTGGTAGTCTTGGGAGATGGTGTGTTGTACTGCCGGTCATCGGTCGTGGGTTTTAGCTGGCTTAGCGAAGGATGTGCCAGCTCGTGGTACGGTTTAGGTAGATAAGCCCCGTCGATCGCTCCCTGAAGAGGCGGACGAGCAACATGAAGCTTTTGCCATTTCCAACAAGTATTGACAGCGGCGGTTGGCATTAAGGCCATCGGGCTGCTGGGGTTGGCAAGTTGGCAAGTTGGCTGGCAGGTAGGTTATTATTAGCCACGCAAGAGCTTGCCTAGCTGGAATGGATGTTATTAGTGGTGGCATATTGCCCAGCCCTGAGAGGCTACAAGAGATGAGAATGAGCTAGACGGCAACAGTGATGAATTTGCCACCAGCGTCATTTTGGGGACGATTTCATCGTCCCTGTTTTTGCTCCATGCATGTGGCCGGGCACTGATGACGACTGAGCGGGATAGATGAGATGACGGGCTTCACCGGGGGGGTTGACGGGACGGCATGCTGCGAAGCACCGCAATGGCGGTAGTGGTTGGCGGTAGTGGTTGGCGGTGGTGTCGGTGGGAGGTGCAGTGGTGTGCCGGTTTGTGTCTGTAACAAGCGGCGGTGGCTGTGGTGGGGGGCGGTGGGCAGCAGACTGGGGGGAGGGAAACCACAGACCCCTATTGCCCTATTGCCCTATTGTCAGCCATGATGGAGGGCAGACAGCAGACGGCAGATGGGCAGATGGAGATGGCCATCGAGGCAGTCAAACTGCGATGCGACAGAACAGAAGCGAGAGGAGGTGGAGGGAGGGAGGAGAAGGTGGGCAATTGTAGAAAGGTGGGGCTCGAGAGGAGGTAGACAAGTGGCACGACTTGTCAATGTGTGACAGCCAATGACAGGTGCGCATGCAGCAGCCACCGACAGCAGACCCACAGACGAGCTGAATCAGCCAGTCACAGGGCTTAAAAGACCTACAGCCCCCCATCCCTCAAATCATGTTGAGGCATTTTGGTTTTTCTCCTCCTGCACGGTCCAATCAAGTTGACGCACCCTTCCAGCTTGTTTCTTTTCTGCTTCGCGACAGCAAAACCACTGGCTGCACAAAACCCGCCAACGCTTCTTCGGAGAGGAGGAAAAAAAAGAAAAAGAACAAGGAGAATCTGGTGCAAGGAGACGGATATTTTGGACGAATCAGCGCTCGGCAGACAAACCGTGTTTGTGGTCGCTGTCAGTAAAGTTTTATCCGTACCAACGGGCGGAATCGTGGGCCAACCACAAAGGTCGGTATCCCGCTCCACAACCGAGTTTGGTCCGAGGCGAAGGGGAGTTGGCCGCTAATAATGTACCCAAAGCAGGCAGACGAGACAGCCGGTCAAACGGTGAAGCAGTGCAGCGACGCTATTGAATTGCTTCTGAGCGGCAAGATTGAGAGTATTGGCGAAGTGATTCCGACCAGCTACTGGCAAGTAAGTTGTTGATTGCATTGTCACAAAAAAAACAAAACAAGAACCCCTTCCCCTTCTTCCCTCCTTTCCCTTTTCTGCAACAGGCAGGCTTGGCTTGGCCTTTTCCTTTGCCTTGGTTTGTGCCATGTCCTCCGGCCCCGCCCCCCTCAGCCGTTTCCGCTGCGCCCAGTTGATTCCGCGCACCACGGCGGACACAACAGCGAGCAGAGAAGCGAAGCAGCAGGGACAGCCAAGAACAGGGCGGGCGGGCGGGCATGGAGCAAAGGAAAGGAGAGGGAGCTCGGTAATGCGCCGGGTTGGGTGTGTGAGCTCCGAGCTGGTGTTTGCGAGCGCCGGACGGACGGCCATGACCACCAAGACCAACGACGGCATAATAATGCGCACGATGGGAGAGGAGTCACAAGCATTGTGAGCAAGCATTGCCGAAAACAGCAGGCAGCCAGGCAGCATCATTACCAGCGTCGTCGGCATCATCGTGGGCGTGGTCGGCGTCTTGTTCTACTTTTGCCTTGAAAGCTACCACCACTACCACCGCGACCGCCATCATCATCATCATCATCAGCATCGTCATCATCAATCATCACCACCGCAACAACAACAACCCGCCCACTGCTTCGCCATTCTCGTTCCCCAATTCCTTTCATCATCATCACAGCCCCCTGCCCCCCTGCGCCCTCGCCCCCGTCTGTCTCTGTCTGTCTGTCTGTCTGTCTGTCTGTCAGTCTCCGCCTTTTGCCTGCACTTGCCCATCTCCCCTCCCCCCCCCTCC
>MWMN01000004.1:383705-396822 GCA_002968875.1 Cordyceps cicadae | reverse complement strand
CCCCCCCCCTGCTAGCACCATCTGCACTCTGCAGCCACACTCACTCACTGGCTGTGCCCGCTGAAACCTCCAAAAATCTACTCGCTCCTCATTCATTCTTCACGCACCAACCACCTTCTTCCATCCACTAACCGGCCCCCTCCTAGCCAGCAAATCAGCTTCTCGCTCCGCGTCTTTTCCCAAAGCCATCGCATCTTCGCGATACAAGAGGCCTATCATCGTCTCTGTCGCCCTCTTCTTCCTCTTTGCCATTGGAGCATTCACCATTGTCAGCTGACACGGCGCGTCTGCGGCGGCTGGATGATCAACTACCCTCGACACTGTTAACCCCCCAATTCCCAATTCCAGCAAATCACGCCTTTTGCTGCTTTTCCCCCCCCCCCTTCGCTGCGACGCGCAAATCTTCGGCCCAACACCCGACAGTCGCACAGCTTTCCAGGTGAGCATTTGCACTTTTCTTGTACTCACTCACGCCCACGCATCCTCATTCCCATCCTTCACGGCCCCTTGGTCGCCCGTCCCATCATCCATCGTCTGCCCGGCCTCAACAGCCTCTCTGCGCGCCGCGCACTTGGTCTGCGCGCTTTTCTTTTCCACTGCGCGCTCTGTCTGGTTCGTCCTTGTTAGAACACGCCCAACCCAGCACGAGACAACACAACAGAAGCTCACGGTTTGGTGCGCCTTCAGCCCGGCCCTTGCTGCGCCTCGGCCTGGTCTTGTGCAAGTCCAAAAGAAAGAAAGACCCCCCCCTCCTGTGCGCCTCTGTTGTGTAAGTTTCCGACTTTGACGGCTCTCCCGCGTCACCCTCCCTCTTGTCCCGGGTCCCGCGCCGTCTGGCTGTCTGCCAACCCAAGTCGACTCGCTGCTTAGCCTACCTGCTCTTCTATGCAACATGGCTGCAAGAGTCCGGCTTCCTGCGACAGCCTGCGACAGCATCATGCCGCTTCGAGCATCACGCTGGATGCCCGTTTCGCGACGCGTTGCCGACGCCTCCCTCCCCGATACCGTCATTGTTCCTCCTACTTGTTGAGCGCTCCTGTTGTTATTGGCCCAACAAGCGGCCCAATATGGCCATCCATCCTTTGCATCGGGCCTCTGTGCACCTCGGCACCTCATCACACATACATACACCTGGCCCAAACTGCTGCGGCTTTTCATGGCTGATACGTCCATCCCCTCTTGCTCTTGCTCTTGCCCTTGCTCCTGCTCCTGCTCCTGCTCCTGCTCCTCCTGCTCTCGCTCGTTATCTCGTTGGGGTGTCCAAGTCTGAGCATCCCCCGCTGTCGTGCAGTGCAGTGCAGTGCAGTGCGGTGCATCTGGTCCCTTGCCTGTCAGGTTCTGCATGGGCTTTTGCCAGCGCATCGATGGGGGAGAGGGAGGGGCAACACCACCACATCCATTGAACCACATGGCGCAGAGCACATTTCACCCATCACCTACCACCACCTAACATCTACCACCTACCACCTATCACCTACCACCTATCACCTACCACTTACCACTTACCACTTGCCACTTACCACTTACCACTTACCACTTACCACCTACCATCTCCGCCACTGCCACGGCTTGGGCCATGTGCCACCGCATGCTCAACTCCATACCTGTGGGCTCATTGTTCCTTCTATCTGATTGTGCCCAACCCCTCACAATAAATCCGTCCTGTAATTCGCTAACGTACTCGGCATTGGTAGACCCTCTGTGGCCTCGTTGCTCTTCTCGCCCTGTATAGCTACGTACACGCCCACCACTGGCGTCTCATATACTGCGACCCTCTCTGTACCCCAACCTACCCGTTGCGTCGACGCGTCGCACAACCGATCTCAGTCGCCCAGCTCACACGCCCGCTGCCAGTACTCTACGACGACAGACCAATCTTTTGGTCTATAAGCGCGCATCATGTATCAACACAACTATGGCGTAGCGCAACCGGGCATGGCGCCCCAGGTCGCCTACAACATCAACGGCATACAAGCCGCCGCAATGGCCGCTACTGCCGCCGCCTCGGGCTCAAACTACCCGTACATGCACGCCGACCCCAATATGCCCCAGACATCTCCCCGCATGGCCGGCAAGAAGGACGGCCGTGCCTCGCCTCGGATGAACAGCCAAATACCACGCAGAGTGAGCCAATCTGGAGTCGCCAACCCGCAAGCCATGATGGGCCGACCCGGCGTTTCCCAGGCGCAAATGACCATGACCCATCCGCAATCTCCCGAGATGCCTGCTGGTGGCGTTGAGGAATCGCCGCTCTACGTCAATGCGAAGCAATTCCACCGAATCCTGAAGCGCCGCGTAGCGCGACAAAGACTGGAGGAGCAGCTCCGCCTGACCTCCAAGGGAAGGCGCCCGTATCTTCACGAATCGCGTCACAACCATGCAATGCGAAGACCCCGCGGACCCGGTGGGCGCTTCCTTACCACCGAAGAGGTTGCTGCCTTGGAGAAGGATGGTAAAGGCCCGGAGGACAGCCCTGAAGAAGCCGAAGGTGAGGCCGACGATGCCAAGGCGCCTAGTGGTAAAGGTGCTGGTGCTAAGCGCAAGTCAGAATCTGCACCCGAGGGGCAAAGCAAGAAGGCGAGAAAAGGCGGCAATCCTGAGGGCGACAACGCCGAATCTGCTGCGGGAGCCAGCCGATGAGCTGGTTGAACCTTGATCAGAGTCATCAATCTGGTCTGGCTACAATTTCTTTTTACGATTTACGAACGCGGCAGGGAGGCCCTCTCTTCTTTCAGCCCCCTCCGCTTGACTCCTTATTTTTCTTCAGACTAGGATATGGACACCCACCCGGCGGATTTCGTGGCATGTATACATTGCTTGCGTTGCCCGGTAGCCGGTCATGACTCACTGGCTGGTTCTCTTTCCTGGTCTCCCTGACTTCGCCTTCACTGCCCGCGCTCGAATTCTTGCTTAGGCGTACTGGAATTACTCAGGGGAAGGCGACTTGACGTGGAGATTTGTGGTGTCGTGGGGGACACGACGATTTTCTTGTGTGTTTGGCGCACTTTTGGGTTACCAATGGATGGGACGCTTGGATGTGGCTTTGATGCGATGGATAACCTTGCGCTACTATTCTTGCCAGGCACACGCTGCGCTTCTCGGCCTAGAATTGGCGAGTTGGACGGACTGTTCTGCGACACAGGACCTAGACTCGACTTGGCCGACGCTCGGGGGCAGCCGCTGGGCTGTACAATGAAATGAAAACGAACGACAATCAAAGGCAATCCCCCCCCCCCAATGAGGCAAAACGATTAAAGAAAAAAGGCCCTGGACGGAGTGGGAGACAACGATGGAAACGAAACGCGAAGAGGCTACTTGATGGGCGCAGAGAATATGACGGAACAAAATGCTGGGCGCCGGGTCGCTCGGATGGAGACACTATATTGTGATTTTGCTATTTCGACGTGTTTTGAGCAATAGGACGTTTGATTGTTTTCTGTTTGGTTGGCGGGTATAGAAAGCCATGGCTGGTTTGGTCCGTCGCCGGATGCACGCCTCGGAAAGGAAGGATACTTTGTTGTTTCATTATTCTTGCCAAATTGATATATTATATTCTCAGTTGGCCATGGGACTTTTACTGTGACTTTGGCTCTACAAGACTTGCCGAGTTGTTAAACACCAGCAACTAACTTGGTAACATGGCGGGCAGACCAGAGAGATTTTGTGGAGAGCCGGACTTTTGGAGAATCGCCGGCTGTGGCTAGCTGCTACAGCCAATAGGCGTTTTTCATTCAATAATGCTACCTAGAGAGACCCGTACCAAGTCCGGGGGAAACTTGTGGGGGGTCGTAGGTAGCACTGCCAAATAATAATGCGCAGAGAGAGGCAAGCAGCCGAGGCTACCTGGATGCCACTTTCAAATAACCTAGGCCAAGGGCACGCGTGAGCTTCTCCCATTCCCAGCAAGGCTTCATCGAGAGTTCCAGTCCTTCATCTTTCCCTCATAGAAGCCGTCTTACTTCTGCAACGCACACAAACAAACCGCCTCGCCTCGCCTCGCCTCGACATTGACCGCACCAGGGAGCTGCAGCCCACCCACCCCGTTGGACATCATGGCAGGCAAGATCAGACAGCCAATCGACGAGGTGGCGTTTGCCAAATACATCGACGAGAATGTGCCCGAGATCAAGACGCCGCTGCAGTTGAAGCAGGTATCTATGCCCCTGAAGCTGAATGCCCCCCCGAGCGTGTTGCGCGCGCATCCCCCCCTCCCCCCCTTTCCCCCGCTGACATTTTTCCCTTGCAAAAAAAAAACACAGTTCGGCTTTGGCCAGTCCAACCCGACGTACCAAATCACCGACGCCGTCGGCAACAAGTTCGTCATGCGCAAGAAGCCGCCCGGCAAGCTCATCTCCAAGACGGCCCACCGCGTGGACCGCGAGCACCGCATCATCCACGCGCTGCGCGACACGGACATTGCGGTGCCGCGGGCCTACGCGCTCTGCGAGGACGCCTCCGTCATCGGCACGCCGTTCTACGTCATGGAGTTCCTCGACGGCCGCATCTTCGAGGACTTTGCGATGCCGGGCGTCGCCGGCGGCGCCGAGGAGCGCGCGGCGCTGTGGCGCGCGGCGGTCGAGATGCTCGCGCGCTTCCACCGGGTCGACTTTCGCGCCGTCGGGCTGGAGGGGTTCGGCAAGCACGAAGGGTTTTACTCGAGGCAGGTGCGCACGTGGACGACGATTTGCGAGATGCAGGCCGAGGTCCGGGACGTGGAGACGGGGGAGCCGGTCGGGCAGCTGCCGCACTTTGAGGAGATCATGGCCTTTTTCGCGGACGTGAGGCGGCAGCCCAAGGACAGGGCGACGCTGATCCACGGCGACTACAAGATTGACAATGTCATCTTTCACAAGACGGAGCCGCGGATTATTGGAATTCTGGAGTGAGTCTTTTTCTTTCTTTCTTTTCTTTTCTTGTTGCCGCGCGCCCCGACCGGACCGAACTACGAAAAAGAAGCAAGCTGACCAAAATGCACCAGCTGGGAAATGGCCACCATCGGCCATCCGCTCTCCGACGTCTGCAACTTCCTCACGCAGTTTTACCTGGCGCAGGCGTCGGGCGGGGCGCACGCCGGGTCGGCGGCGTTTCTGCCGGGCCGGACGCCGGGGATGCCGCAGCCGGAGCAGATCATCCGGTGGTACGCGGCGGCGTCGGGGTACGACCCGCTGCCGGAGCTGAACTGGGGCGCGGCGTTTAGCCTGTACAAGCTGGCGGGCGTGCTGCAGGGCATCGCGGCGCGGCAGGCGGTGCGGCAGGCGAGCAGCGCGCAGGCGCAGTCGTACGCCGAGGGACGGGCGCCGATGGCGGAGTTTGGCTGGCAGTTGGCGGAGCTGGCGCAGAAGGGAGGGAAGCCGCGGCTGTGAGGGAGGTGAGTGAGGGGAGGAGGCAGGGATGTTGATGTTGATGTTGATGTTGTTGATGTTGTTGATGTTGTTGTTGTATAAATGCATTGATGAGGGGTTAAAGAGTAAATAGCCATTTGAATGTAAAGTCATGGATCTAGACAATCTCGGGTGATGGTGGTGATGGTGGTGATGGTCCAAGTATCAAACGTCCCTAATAACAGGTAACAGTTAACCAAGTTACTACCTAGGTAAGTAACATAATAAGTTGCTGTAGGTACAACGTTCACAGACATTTTAGGTAGGTACAGACAAGTACCAAAGTAAATTACCTAAGTGGTGCGCCACTGACGATTACCGCCACACCCTCCACCAAATCTCACTTGGACCCGGGACTTGGGAAACCCAGTCAAAGCAAGTTTCACCCTGCAGGCAGACCCCCCCCCCCCCCAATCCCCCAATCCCATCCCATCCCATCCCATCTCATGCACACTCAGTGCGTCCTCGAGCGCCTCAAATTCCTGCCAAGCACCCATCGTGCAGCTTCGTCGCCTTTTCAAGAACCCGAATCGCACATCCACGACAATATGCTACTCGTCACGGCGACGTAAACGGCGGCTCTTTGGTAGTGTTTGCCTCCCTTCATTTCCTTCTCGGGGCCGCCACAAAACCAACGGCCGGCCGAGAAAAAAAAAAAAAGAGAGACATCGAAACATACTCAAAAAGCAAGACAAGATGACGCAGCAGTCGACACGGCGACACATCTCCCTGCCGGCCGCTGCGCCCGAGGACGATGATGAGCGCCGGCCGCTGCTCAGCCGCATGTACACCGACCACGGCGACGACGATGCCCTCTACAGCTGCGCAACCAACCCGCACAGCCACCTGCCCGTATACACGACCATCCACCGCATTCGCCGCGACATCACCAGCGTCGTCGAAGACTACCTGAGCCTGGAGCAGCTGCGTGACGTGCGCATCAACATCACCGTCGTGCGGCCCCTCGTCGACAAGTTTTACGAGCTCGACGATCTCTCGATTGGTGCGCCACCCCGACCATGAAGGAAAAAAAGATAGGACCATGTCCCGTCGCCGGATGCATACATGTGCTAACTTTGGCTGCGTTGCCGCCCAATAACAGTCTACTGCCTCTTGGTCAACCGCGCCCAATTCCTCGACGAAGAGTCGTACTCGAGCAACCGCCAAAACGTCAACTGGACGCGCGCCACGCTGTGCGAGATCATCGCCACGCGCATCCTGCGCCGCCTCGGCGAGGATCACGAAGGCCGCGACGGGCTGCTGCTGCTCGCGCACGTGCTCGTCGCCGGCTTCGACCCGTACCAGAACGCGCCGGCCGCCACGCGCGAGGCCGCCGAGCGCCGCAGCTGGGGCGGCCACGGTCACCGCGCCCTGCCCGCGCTCGAGGTGGCCATCCTGACGGAGAGCAAGCACTTCCTCAGCTCCACGACGGCGCAAAAGGTGGTCGCCGCCATCTACGAGGGCCGCGTCATCTACACGCCCTCGACCCAGTGGGACATCATCCCGGACCGCTACAAGCGCCG
Source organism: Cordyceps cicadae (assembly GCA_002968875.1). Lineage (NCBI taxonomy): Eukaryota > Fungi > Ascomycota > Sordariomycetes > Hypocreales > Cordycipitaceae > Cordyceps > Cordyceps cicadae. The sequence goes on along the minus strand of MWMN01000004.1, from coordinate 389,918 downwards.
GCCCATCTCGCTCTACGACCCGCGCGGCTCGCCCCTGCTCAACCAGTACCGCCTCATCGTCCCGCGCACCCGCGCCGTCCTCGAGGCCCTCCAGTTCGCCATCCTGCTCGCCCTCTACTCGGCCCTCATGGTCGTGCGCGAGCGCGACGCCCTGACGGCCACCGAGTGCCTGTTCGCCGTCTACGCCTTTGGCTGGGGGCTCGACCAGTTCGCGACCCTCATCGCCCACGGCTGGAACGTCTACACGCAGAACCTGTGGTCCTTTCTCGATGTCGGCTTCGTCTTCGTCTACGCCGTGTACTTGATGCTGCGCGTGCACAGCTTCCGCACCGGCCTGCCGGGACCCGGCGAGCAGTCCTTTGACGTGCTCGCGCTCGCCGCGCCGCTGCTGGTGCCCCGCCTGGCCTTCACCCTGCTCTCGGACAACCTCGTCTTCCTGTCGCTGCGCTCCATGATGGCCGACTTCTTCCTCCTGACCGCGCTCTCGGCCTGGTGCTTCTTCGGCTTCCTGCTGTCGCTGCTGTGGCTCGGCGAGGGCGCGCACCCCTGGCTGACCATCTCCAAGTGGATGATCTTCATCTGGTTCGGCCTCGACGGCACCGGCATCCAGCGGTCGGCCGAGTTTCACTGGTTGCTGGGGCCAAGCCTTATGGTGGCTTTCGCCTTTCTCGGCAACACGCTGTTCCTCACGATCCTCGTCTCCATGCTGTCCAACACGTTCAGCACCATCTCGGCCAACGCGACCGCCGAGATCCAGTTCCGGCGCGCCGTGCTCACGCTCGAGGGCGTCAAGGCGGACGCCATCTTCGCCTACCAGCCGCCGTTCAACATCCTGGCCGTCTTCATCTTCCTGCCGCTCAAGTTCGTCGTGAGCCCGCGCTGGTTTCACAAGATCCACGTCGCCGCCGTGCGGCTCGTCAACCTGCCGCTCCTGCTCATCATCGCCGCCGCCGAGCGCCGCATCAGCTGGGACCACCACGACTACAAGTACAACCCGGGCAGCAGCAGCAGCAGCGGCGGCGGCGGCAGCGGCGGCGAGACCGTCGGGCGCAAGTGGTTCTGGCAAAAGTGGCAGCTGTCCGCGGGCCGCTACCTCCGGTCCGTCTTTGACGAGCCGCCGCCCGAGGACGTGCAGGGCGACATCACTGTGGACGACCCGATGACGCACCATCTCATCCGGCGGCAGTTCACGCGGCAGCACACGGCGGGCAGCGGCGCGGAGACCCGGAAGCCGTCGCGTAGGGACTCAACGTTTCCGGGGATCCGCAAGAAGCTGCGCGGCTCCTTCTCGGTGGCCGAGCACGAGCAGGAGGGCCTCGAGGACCGGCTGCGGGCCATGGAGAAGGGCATGGCGCGGATGGAGGCCATGCTGGCCCGGCTGCTGCCGGACACGCAGGTTGAGGAGAGGGAGGAGGGGGCTGGTGGTTGTGGTGAGAATGGGGATGAGGCGCCGGGTGAGTCGGCGATTGATGCTACGTCAGAGGACAGCTACAGCGCTGCGAGCGCCTCGGACAAGGACGAAGACGCAGATGGATTTGCGGTGGAGAGCTCATTTAGACGATGACGTGTGGATAGGCTAGGGAGTAAGTGAGTGATGGGCTGATATATAGACGATCCTATTATGCATGTTCACAGATTGACGGTCGCATGTGAATTCCAAGCTGCCACCTACTGTGTGCGGTTCCCGGTAGCAGAACTCTATTAGCACTGGCACATCCCTGTAGCAGAACTCTGTTAGCGGTAGCACATCCCTGTAATTGTCACGTGCGCAAGCACATAAGGGGACCCTCCCGGGGCACTAGAATAAACAGGACAAGTTCTCTCCTCTATAATAATTACATCACAACTAGTAGTAACACCTAGTTAAATATAGGACTAATTTTAATAGAGAATAATTAATTTTAATAATATTCACTTTAGATTATTTAGATAATTAAACTAAAGCTACTCTTAATTTTTTCTAATAACCTTTACTAATTAGTTAGGTAGACTTAGGTATAGTAAAAATTAGAGTAAAAACTAGATAGAAGAACTAAAGTAAAGAAGTCTAATAAAATCCCTATAAGGCTTAATATAAATATATAAAATCTAAATTACTTATTATATTAGAATTAGATATAAGTAGAATAAGATAAGTTAAAACCTCTATAATAATAACCTAACCTATAAGATATAAAATATAGCCCTAGTAGATAGATTAATAGAATAGTCCTTTAATATATTATAGAATATATATAAGCTAGTATACTAGCTCTTATAGGACCTAGATATAAAACTAGTACTTTAAGACTAAGCCTAACTATACTATATTATTAGTCTACTAGTCTATATAAGATTTATTAAGGACTAGAAAGGATATCCTCTAGTACTAGATCTAACCTAGACCTTCTAAAGTTTTATATAGTCCTAGAGGGTAAGAGTACTATAATATATTCTATATAAGGATAGGAATATAGTAGATAAGAGACTTATTTATAAGGTATAGGACTAATTAAGTATAATATTTAATAAGCCTTTATTCTAGTCTAGACTATAACTAGTTAGTATACTAAGACTAATTAGACTAACTATAGGTATACTATCGCCTATATAATTTAGTATAGACTCTCTATAGGGACGCTTATATTAGAGAAGTAATCTAAACCTAGCTCTAATACTAGGACTAGTAGGTCTAAAGGACTAACTAACTATTATAGGATAGGGTAGATTAGTCCTTTTATCTATTAAGATACCACCACCCTAGTTAGACTAAGAATAACCTATAAGGTAGACCTAGGTATAGAACTAGGCTACACTATTCTTATTAAACATAGAATACATTTTAGCCCTAATAAGTAGTATAGTTATATAGACTATAATAGTACTTTAGGAGGCATCCTTAGTTATTAGCTATAATAGGATCTAATATATATCTAAAGGCCTATATAAGAATAATATTAGTTTTTTTAAACTAGATATAGTATACTAGGATAAAGAAGGTATAGGTATTCTAAACAATAAAGGAGGTAAGGATATTATCTATATCTATATATACTCCTTTATAGACTAGCTCCTAGTATATTATATATCCTATAGTAAGTAGGTAGTATAGGATATTTAGCCTATATACCTATAGGGGACTGCCTTCTAATAGTATAATAGTATCCTAATATATATAGACTAGGAAGCTTTAGTGGTGGCCTTACTACTAGATATAGTGGCTACCTTTATTAACTACTTTAAGCCACCTTTCTTAGATATAAATAAAAGACTAAGGTCCTATATATATATACTAGATATAGCCTACACCCTATATAATAACATTAACACCTATATACTTAAGGTGTTATAGGATATAAGGGTAGTAAACTAGGACTAACACGCCTAACTATAATAGGTCTATAATACACTTAACCTAAGGATTAGAGCTATTATTCCTACCCCTTTAGCTATAACCTTAGCCTAGATGTTCCTATAATTAATTAGGGAATACTAGACTATAGTCTATAACCTAGTAGTATTAGAGAGTAATTAGAGATACACTATTAACTGTCTAGGGTGCTCTATATAGAATAGAGAAGGACTAGGATAGGCTCTAAACTAAGTCTAGGACATATAAGGCCCTAACTAGATTAAGTCACTAGGACTAAACTAGAACCCCTAGTACTAGGGTAGACTATAGGCACCCTAGCCCTAGTACTATAACTATAGGTGTGTAGAATATAGACCCCTATTTTAACCTAGGATAAACAGTAATTAGAATAGTAGTAATAGTTATAATAACTTATAATAAGATAGGGGATAAGATAGTAAAAATAATATAGTAGCCTACTAGAATAATAGACCTTATAAGCCCTAGGATATAAGATATTAGAGGCCTAACCTACTAACCTCTAAGGATAGTAGATAGCCACTATACGGCTAGGGCCCCTATTAGAATAATTATAATAGTTATAATAATAAACCACACTAGTAGGATAATAGATAACTATAGGTAGTACACTATATTAACTATAATAAATATATAGTCTAGTTTCTATACACCTAGGAAGATAAGGAGGACGCCTAGTAATATTCGCACTAAGACTAATAGGATATAGAAATAGGAGAGGACCCTATATAGGATATAGAATATAATAATTAGTATATTAACCGCCTTACTAATAAAATAGGCCTAGATCTACTACTAATATAAGTAGAGAATAAGGACGTCTACTATATATACTCTACTAGAGAGGTCTAGTAGGAATACTAAGTAATCTAATATAGGTCCTATAACTAGTCCTTCCCTACTAATAATAAGCTTTATAAATATGTCTATATAATACACCCCTAGACAATTAGCTCTATCTATAGTCTAGTTAATAATAATACCTTTACTCTTTACCCTAATAATAATCCTATATAAACAGACTATACACTAGCTAGTATAATAAAGACACTAGTATAGTTAGAGAAGCTAGATAAAGTCCTTTTTATAATAATAGTATAATAGTGTAGGTAGTAGCTAGGTCTATTACTATATAAGGACCTGCTTATTATAGATGTGAGGACACTATATAGTGAAAGCGGTCTACTACTAGGACTTATCTAGACCTATCTTAGGTTCTAGGTGTGTCTAAACCTAAAGGCACTAGGACTATAATATAATATATATATAGACATAGGAGCCTTAACGATACTAGTTAATAGAGCCTAGCTAGTCTAGTACTACCTAGACTCTTAACTAGGTAGGTATAGAGAGCTAAAATAGATTAGGGGCCTTATGTTATAGATATAGGAGCCTGGCTGAAGGAGGAGGCTATAGACAGTAACGTAAGGATAAGGATGTCCTAATTAGGAAAGAGGGGTATAGTTATATGTTATAGATATAGGAGCCTAGCCGAAGGAGGAGGCTATAGATAGTAATATAAGGATAAGGATATCCTAATTAGGAAAGAGGGGTATAGTTATATAACTACTTAGTACAATCTATGTGATTAGTGTACTTAGTACTAAGTATACTAAGTAGGTAAAGTATTATAAAACAGTAGAGATAGGATAGATATATAAGGAAGGGGATTTCTTATAGATAGATAGACTAGATCTCTACTAATTAATCTAAGTAATAGTTTAACTATTAGGAGTAATCTCCTAATATAACTTATACTATAATACTACTTACTAGTACTCTTATGTATTTAACCTAACTTACTACCTAAGAAATAGACTTACTATAGATTAGGATTAAGCTACTATTATATTTTAATTAGTCCTATTTAGTGAGTTACCTTAAAACCTTAAGTAGCTAACTAAGATGTCTACTATAAGTAGACCTACTAGTAGTACTACTAAGACTCTTAAGAAACTCCTTAAAAGAGTTAAATAATTTAAAAAGGATAATAAAGAGCTTTAAAGATATATAGAACAATAGTAGGGGGAAATTAATAAACTTATATAAAGGATTCAGGCCTAGGCCTGCCCTAAACAGTCACGTGGCGTCGCTACACGACCCATAAGCCGTAGGAGCCTACTCCCCCTTAGATAAGGGCCACACCACCGACTAGATAGCCTCTTCCCTCCTTAGGAATTTTAATATAACCTTTATATAGTGCCTACTCGTAGTAGCCTAGGCTAACCTATAACAATTAAAATTCCTTAAGAAAAGAACGACTATAATAGAAACAGACCCTCTTAGAGGCGAACAACCAATAGAATACAACGAACTAATAGCACGAATGTAGATCCTATTAGAATAGAATAGTCGGTTAGAGATAGAGATACACACCCTACGAGAGTAGGTTAGCGCAACCTCGTTCTAACACTAGGTAGACTAAGAATAAACACAGTCTACACCCCCCCCTACGACCTTAACGGCTCTAGTTAGGAGGAAGCCCCTCCCGCCTAGCGAAAAATTTAATAGTAATATAAAAACATTTATAGGTTAGAAATAGGCGATAGAATATAAGCTTAAGCTTAACACTAGGTTTATTAGCCCCTAATAGGCTTAGTTTATATATGTTTAGTCCTACCTAGGCCTAGTGGCCTAGTAGAAGGTTACTACCTACTTTAAGGTGGGGGGGTAAGAAGGCGGCTTAAACCTATTCCTCTTCCTAACTTACCTTAAAACCGTCTTTAGTAACCCTTACCACTATAAGCTAGTAATAATAAGACTAAGCCTTATAAAGTAATAAGAGAAGGAGTCCTTCTTCTACTACTATATAAGGTTTAAATAAGAGTTAGTAATAGCTAGGG
>MWMN01000004.1:351867-366247 GCA_002968875.1 Cordyceps cicadae | reverse complement strand
ACTTTATTATTCCCTAGTACTATACTTTTATCTTTATTATTTATATTTTTATTTAGCTATTCTACTATATTATATATAATTATACTAGACACTAAGGAGGATAAATAAAAGCTATATAGAACTAAAAGGAAAACTATATTAATATAGGATATAAAGAAAGGGGTAGTAAGAAAGAAAATAAGCTAGATNGAGGATAGAATACCTAGACTAGTTAGTCCTAGATAAGCTTTATATACTAGGTAATTATATTAATAAACTATTTAAGTCACTATATATAGGTAACTATAAAGGCTACTAAAAACTAGTATACTAAGTGGTATAGTTCTATATCTATAATAGTATATCCTATCTCTATTACTTCCTTAAGAGATATAAGAAGTGTAGGATATATAAAAAGATATATTATACTCTAAATAGGAGCTTATAACTACTACTACTACTACTAATACCCTTCTATTATATATCACTTAACTTCCTACTAGCCTTACTAGAATTATAGATAGGATATACTTATATAGTTATAATAATATATAAGTTTAGTAAAATAGTAATACTATATCTACTAAAGTATAATATAGACTTAAAGGTAGTTATAGATATAGTAGTTAATACCCTCTTTAGCTAGGGATAAAGACTACTAAGANATAGAACTAAAAGGAAAACTATATTAATATAGGATATAAAGAAAGGGGTAGTAAGAAAGAAAATAAGCTAGATAACTATAGTATAAGAAAGGAAGGATAGGAATAGTAAATAACTAACTATAAAAGAAAAATAGGAATATATATAAAAGGCTAAGGAAAAGAGAGAACTAGAGGATAGAAAGAATAAACTACTTAACCTAATTTATAATAAGACTAATAATATAAGACTATAGTCTAAGTAGCTCTAGAACTATATTAATATAGTCTAGGCTACTATATCTAATAAGATCCTAGATCTACTAGGGGAACTTTAACTAACTATAGTAATTATCTATTAGGNGTGTCCTTAGCTATCTATATATACCTATCCTTACTACTAAATAAGGTAGACTAGGAAAGCTTTATACTATAGTTATAATTCTAGCTTAATATATTACTAAGTGTAGCTATAGAATACACACTTTATAAAATCCTAATAGGGTTTAACCTAAGGGATATAATAGATATAGTCCTAGGGGACACCTAACTATAGGGATAGGACTAATCCCTACTAAGACTATCTATCTATAATACTATAGTAATTATAAGTATAATAGTTAAGAGTTACTATAATAAAAAATATAGACTATAATTCTTTAATATTAGGTAAGTAGTGTACCTATAATTGTATAGAGGATACACTACCCTATCCTTACTAGGATATAAGTTCTATAATTTATAGGACTATTTAAGATTATAGAATAGATAGGACACTTAGTATATAGACTTAAACTACTATAGTTCTAGTAGATATATAATATAGTTTCTATTAATCACCTAGAGCCTACTAGTAAAGTTAAAATATAGGATATAGAGATTAAAGGATAACCCCTATATATAGTAGACTAGCTAATAGACTATATATATAATATATACTAATATATAGGATAGGAATAATTTTAGGTATAATATAAAGACCTTAACCTATTATATAATTAATAGCTAGGAGTCTAATAGATAGGGGATAATAGAGTAAAACTACTACTTAACTAGGCCTAAAATAAAGCTAAATATCTATATTAAATAAGATAGGAGGAAGATAAATAATATAAATAATTAAGTTAAAATAAATTACTATAAAATTAAGAGTAAAAGGATTTTATTTTACTTACTATTTAGATTACTATATACTAACTCTATCCTATAAGATAACTACTCTAGATTTAATAGAGCTTTTCTAAAACTCTCTTCTTTTACTAATACTTTATTATTCCCTAGTACTACACTTTTATCTTTATTATTTATATTTTTATTTAGCTATTCTACTATATTATATATAATTATACTAGACACTAAGGAGGATAAATAAAAGCTATATAGAACTAAAAGGAAAACTATATTAATATAGGATATAAAGAAAGGGGTAGTAAGAAAGAAAATAAGCTAGATAACTATAGTATAAGAAAGGAAGGATAGGAATAGTAAATAACTAACTATAAAAGAAAAATAGGAATATATATAAAAGGCTAAGGAAAAGAGAGAACTAGAGGATAGAAAGAATAAACTACTTAACCTAATTTATAATAAGACTAATAATATAAGACTATAGTCTAAGTAGCTCTAGAACTATATTAATATAGTCTAGGCTACTATATCTAATAAGATCCTAGATCTACTAGGGGAACTTTAACTAACTATAGTAATTATCTATTAGGCTATAAAGGACACTTAGTAGGACTAGCTAATAAAGGACTATAAAAGCTAGGTCTATAAGGACTAATACTATATATATAGTATAGAAAATATAAAGAGCTACTAATTAATAGGCTTCCTATTAATTTAATACTATATATAGACTAATATAAATATATATATACTACTATCCTTATACTATATATAGATAACTATATAGGGAAGGAATAAAGTAAAGGCTCTACCCTTAGCTAGGTATAAAATAGTAGAAGAAACTAAAGTTCTTAACTAAATCTAGTCTATTAACTATAAGACCTAGATAGAGGTAGTATAACTAATAAGATAGTAACTAAAGGATAACCCTACACTAATAAGGACTCTAGTAAAAAAAGCTAAGAAACTAAAGATAATACCTAAGGATAATAGAAATATAGATATAATATAGGATAAATAGGATATTAATTTTAAACTTAGTAAATAGGTTATTAAAATACTAAAAGACTAGGTTAGGAAGAAAGACTAGGAAAAAGAAGAAGAAGAAGACTAGAATAAAGAAGAAAAAGAAGAATAAAATAAGAAAGAAGGAGATAAAGACTAGAATAAAGAAAAAGAATAGGAATAGAATAAAGAAAAAGAAAAAGAGGAAGAGGATAAGGTTAAAGAAAGGTATAATAAGACTAAGATATTAATATATACTAAAAGGTAGTCTAAGCTTCTAGAAGAAGTTTATTAACTAGAGCCTATCCTTATACTAAATATATAGGATATTAGAGAAGATAATATAATAAATAGTAATAATAAAGGCTTAAAGTACTTCTTAAAAACCTTAAATAAGCTTAATAATATATAAGAACCTACTAATAAATAGTTCTAATTCCTATATAAGGAAGTAATAATAAAGTAGCTAAAAGACTATATAGAAGTAACTAATTACTTCTAAGAGGAACTATATATACTAGAGGGCTATATAGTAAAACTAGCTATTATATATATTATATATAACTACCTATAAGGATATATAATTATAGTATAGGATAAGGCTAAGTAATATAAGTATACTAGGGTAATAAGAGTATACTAGGATAGTTAGTAAAATATAGAGGATATCTATAATATTCTATATAAAGTACTTAGCTTACTAGCTATAGCTATCTTAACTATTAAAGATAAGAATAAGAATATACACTTAGTAGAAGGAGGTATCTAGGTATAGTTAAATAAGTTTAGAAAGCTATACTATAATAAGGAATATAAGAAACTAAGGCACTTAGACGAATAAAGCTAGTCTACTAAAATATAGGGGTTCTAATTAAAGATAAGGATAGACCTTACTAATAACTAGAATAAAAGAGATATAAAATAACTTTAGGATAATAAAAAGGGATATAAGAGAGCTTTAGGATAGATAAGATAGCTTTAGGATAATAAGGATAGATATAAGAGGGAAACTTTACTATAATAAGGACTCTATAAAGGAATAAGAATTAAGAATAAGAATAGCTATATAGGACCGGTGAGGGCACCCGGCTAAGGACGATGGTAGTTATTATGTATGTAAGCATATAAGGGGACCCTCCTGGGGCACTAGAATAAATAGGATAAGTTCTCTCCTCTATAACAATTATATTACAGTAATGCACTGTATTATTAGAAACGGCGCGACCAATGGTGTGCTCTGCCGGGCCCCCTTCAGTGGCTGTTTGGTGGCGTTAGTGATACCCCGGCTAAACCTCGCTGGCGCGTCGCATCTTGTCTGGTTCTGATACTCTTCACCTCCGTACGCCCTCTCTCTTCATCCAGAGTGGCAGAGGCATTGCGCAAACGACGAAGCCGGTGACCTGCATCGATCGAACCGGAGGAATGATGTGAACAGCGCACACTGCCCTTCATCGCACATTCGAGCACAGTCCCTGCCTGTCCTTTGGTCCTTGTGCCTGCCCAAAGGCGGCCCCCCCCCCCCCTCTCCCCCACAAACTTCGCAACCATGATGGCCTCGCTGCAGGTCCGCGGCCCGGACTACTCGGCCACCAAGCAGAAGGCGTTCGAGGACGCCAAGAAGATGCAAAAGGCCGTCGTCGAGGCCTGCAACAAGTCCGGCAAGGAGATCCCGCCGTACCAGCTGTCGGAGCTGATCGGCAAGGGCAGCTTCGGGCGCGTCTACAAGGCCAAGTCGCTGGCCTCGGGCCGCCTCGTGGCCGTCAAGATCATCGACATCGAGGAGAGCGACACGGTCAACCCCAAGCTGGCCGACACGTACAGCGACCTGCTCAAGGAGATCAACGCGCTGCAGCGCCTCAGCGACAGCGGCGCCCGCAACATCAACCACGTCCTCGAGGCCCTGCCCGTCGGCCAGTCCATGTGGATGGTGACCGAGTACTGCGCGGGCGGCAGCGTCGCGACGCTCATGCGCCCGACGGCGCCGGGCGGGCTGCAGGAGAAATGGATCATCCCCATCCTGCGCGAGGTCGCCGAGGCCATCCACTGGGTGCACGGCCAGGGCATCATCCACCGCGACCTCAAGTGCGCCAACGTCCTCGTCACCGAGGTCGGCGACGTCCAGCTGTGCGACTTTGGCGTCGCCGGCGTCATCGAGACCAAGTTCGACAAGCGGACGACCTTTATCGGCACGCCGCACTGGATGGCCCCCGAGCTCTTTGACGAGCAGGCCTCGTACGGCACCGAGGTGGACATCTGGGCCTTTGGCTCCATGGTGTACGAGATCGCCTCCGGCCTGCCCCCCAACGTCGCCTTCGGCATGGACTTTTCCAAGCTGGGCACCCACATCAAGCAGCACAGCCCTCGTCTGGAGGGCGAGTACTCGAGCGGCCTGCAGGACCTCGTGGCCTACTGCCTCCAGATCGACTCGAGCAAGCGACCGACCATTGAGCAGATCCAGCGTCACCGGTACATATCAAACACCGACAAGGAGTTCCCGACGACGGGGCTCGCACACCTGGTCAAGGCGTTCAAGCTCTGGGAGGCTCAAGGTGGCGACCGTCGTTCGCTCTTCTCGGCCGGTGGCGCGCAGGGCCTGGCGGACCTGTCGCCCGCCGCCATGGCCAACGAGGAATGGAGCTTCAGCACGACAGCGGCCTTTGATCAGCAGGTTCTGAAAGACGGCGACGCGCAGGACGTGTATGACGTGTACGGGTCAGACGTCGACTATTCGCAGACCGAGTTCGAGACGACCAAGCCGCAGAAGCCAAAGTCGCGCCGTCGCCCGCCGCCGCAGCACCTCGCTGCTTTCAAAGCGCCGCTGGAAAAGGTCTTTGACCCCAACACGCTCTCGAACTACGAGGACAACTCCAGGGCGTACTACGGACGAATGTTCCAGCCGCCGCCGCCCCAGCAGCCAGCGACCGGCATCGCCGGCAAGGGATCGGACCTGCCGCTACGCGATGACAGTGCGCAGGCAACCGACGTGCGAGAGTCCCTGATCGACCTGGACGTCTCGCTCCACGGCAGCGACCTTTCGCAATTCGTCGACATGACGACGATGCGCGCTGGCGAGACGCGGCCGGGCGACTCGCGCGCCTCCCTCGACTATGAATTCATCGACTCCCACTACACCCAGGGCCCCCTCAGCGATCCCGCCGACCTCGGCGCCAACAACCGGAGGACGCAAGACTGGAAGTTCCCTTCCATGGCCGCGCCCCCAGCCTCAGCCAACGCCGAGGTGTTTCGCTTCCCGTTCCACAACACCCCTCCCGCGCCGGACTATGCCGGCGGGCGACCGGCCCTCCTCCACCGGCCGACGGAGCCCGCGCTGCCCTCGGCCGGCTTCCACGAGATGGCCGCGGGCACCGCGACGCACGGGCGCTTCGACAACCGCACGTCGGTCGGCTCGCTCATCGACCTCGACATGAGCTTCGCCGACCCCGTCATCGCGGGGCCGGCGGACGGCACGCGGCCCTCGACGTCGCACTCCGACGTGGGCTCCATGAGCGGCTCCGAGATGGGCGGCGCCAACAACCCCTTTGAGCTCGAGAAGCACGCCTCGCTCTACGCCGTCCTGCCCGGCGGCAGCACGCGCGAGCCCTCCATCTACGTCTCCGACGGCTCCGAGTTCTCCTTCACCGGCGGCCACGAGTCCATCACCACCATCGACGCCTTCAGCCTGCACAAGCGCGACCTCTCCGTCTCCAGCGACCGGCAGCCACCACCACCACCGCCGGCCGGCGCCGGCGCCGGCGCCCGCCCCTACTCCCTCAGCGACTTTGCCGACACGGACCCCGAGTTCACCACGCCCCCGCCCCAGACGGCCCTCGTCAGACCCCAGCAACCCAACGGCGGCTTCCCACCCGCCAGCTTCCAACCCCAGCAACCGCAACCGCAACCGCAACCGCAACCGCAGCAACAGCAGCAGCGCTCCCTTCCGGAGACCTCGCTGACGGACTCGGCGGGCCGCCTCGGCCTCCCCGCGCTGCCCGAGGCGCCCGCCCCGCAGGTCCTGCAGGGCCAGGCCGACGCCGACGCCGTCAAGCACGAGCTGCGCCGCATGGCCATGAGCCTCGGCGAGCACCTCAACTTTGCCAACAATCACCTGTCCGGCCTGCCCGTCCGGCGCGGCAGCACGATCCGCACCGAGTCGTACGTTGCGGAGTCCTAGGTCGCTTTCAGGAGTGCTGGTGTACTTGATTGGGGCTATATAGATGCAGCGTCGGGATGATGGGCCGTCGAGAACACACACGTGCAAGATGACTCGTAGACGAGGAATGTAAAGTATGAAGATATGCATAGAGATCAAGTAGCGATTATAGTTTTACTTCATTTTGATATACACGAATTTATCAACAGCTTGAGATCACCACACGCATCATGAAAAACTCGCCATGTCACCCATCAGCAGTGTCTGATACCGTTCCACCGCCTCGCCGAGTTTGATGAGCACGCCGGCCGCCAGCATCTTGACGTCGTTCTCCTCTCCGGCTGCGTCGTCCCCGCGGATCCGCTCAAACACACCGGCGACCCATTCGCGCGTCTCAAACAGGTCCCTGCCGTGGTCCTCGCACAGCCGGCGCATGCCGCTGCCACCGACCCCGCCACCATCGTCGTTGACCTGTAGCAGGGCTGCCAGCGCGATGAGCCAGCCACGGAGCGCGCCGAGGCTCTCGAGCGCGTATGCGCGGACGCCGAGGAGCAGGGTCCAGAGCTCAGCCGTCATCTGCGGCAGGGCCAGCGTCGCGGGTCCACCAGCGGCGCCGACGACGATGCCGAGCGTCTGCAAGTACAGCGCGAGTAGAGCTGGCTGGAGGACGACAGCGCGGTGGCGCGAGGCGGCGACGCCGAGGGCAGCCTGTAGGTGTGCTGTAAGTGGCGCAAAGAAGGACTGCGCAATCAGGGCAGCGGCGGTGTTGGCGACGGCGCGCACGCGCGGACGGGTGGCGCTGGTGGATGTCGTTTTGCGCTTGTGTCGCGCGGTGAAGCTTTGAAGCTTGAGTACGTCTGGGCCGGTGGCCGCGTCAGCGGCCGTGGCAGCGAGAGGTGCGAGGAAGTCGGCCGTGAGGGCCTGCGACATGGCCTCGATGGCATTGGGCGGCAGAGCCTTGAGATGACTGCCGTTGGAGGATGCTGGCTGGTCTGGATTGGCGTCGAGGTACAGTTGCTGAATCTTCTCCGGTAGCTGCTTGGACGGAAAGTCTGCGGAAGCCTTAAAGGTCCCCGTGTCGAACCCAGCTACCTCCCTGGCAGCTAAGCCGATGGAGATAAGGATGGCTGTTCGTTGTGACAGGCTGTAATCGCCGTCGAAGAAAGTTCTCGCAAACCATGGCGCCATACTCCGGGGCTGAGCGACCATGAGAGCAACCATTCCTTCTAGTTGTGTTTCGCTGAAACGTTCGAGCTCGAATTTGTCTTGCAGGCCAACGAGAATGCCTGCTAATTCCTCGGCATGATCCCTGACTTCTGTGCCGTAGTTTGCCTTGCGTCGGATCAGCGTCGGCGCTGTTTGAAGAGCCAGCTTTTGTTTATCATAAGCTTCCACATCTCTGAAGTAGGAAATGAGATCTCGGATATATACAGGCGCCTTCACCTTGTTGCGCTGTACAAGCTCTGCGTCGTCATCGGAGTCTTCGGGGTCGGAACCCTTGGCGTAAGGCACCAAGCTGTCATCCTCGTCGGAGGAGGAGTTTAGCTCTTCAATAATTGCTTTTGGTAAATTTGCAGCTGCAGGGGCTTTTGCTACTGGTTTCTTCTTAAGGGTGTTCGACTTTTGCTTATGAGGCAGAGGGGAGAATAACGCGGGTGTAACGGCTTGGGAAGCTTCGCGCAAGTCATCAAAAGAACCAACAGAGTCTGAGATGTTGATCAGAGATTTAAGAGACTCTATTTCTTCCGTTTCCATCTCGTCCATGTGAAAATTGAGCCTGGCCTTGTCTTTGTAAACGAGGGAAGACAGAGCCTCACCAACAACCATGCCAAGAAGCCGAGTTCTTTCTTGTGTGGATGCAATACGATTCGAGATACTGCTCATATAAGTACCAGATTTGACGAGCATAGTCAGGCTTATTGGAGAGAGCCTGAACACGTATCCAGCACCGAGCAAGAGAATTTGAGCGTGTACCTCTTGCTGTAGAATCGCGGCGTGTTTGATGTATAGCTGATCACCGAATTGATTGAGACTCTTCTCGAGCACTGAAGTGATGGAATCCTTGTCTGTTGCAAGAGATGCCAGCACAGCGCGACGAATGCCGATGCCATCGCCTAACCCTGCACCAGACGATGATGTACACCAGGAAATCAAGAATGATTTTCTTGCGGGATCATCTTTGATCAAGGTGTTTAAAATGCCGGCTACAGAAGCAACTTTTTTGTCGTCTGATTTATCGTAGATAGTGACGGAGCTCAAAAATTTATGTGCTAGATAGTCGAGGAGTATTTGCATGACTTTCTTGAATGTTGCGGGTTGTGCGAAGCAGATCTGTGCAAAGGTGGCAGGGTTCGAGTCGGATCGGAGTAGAAGCTCATCTATCAAAAATTGAACGAGGGCGTTTTGGTATCCCAAGGACATGGATCTTTGTAGGATATCGTGGCAGGATCTGAGTTCCAGATCCGTAGAAGCTACCTGTGCCCAGGAAGCGATGTTGGTGGCAATCCATTTGACATATTCTGCGCCATGGGTGATGAACCTGGATGTAGTTTTGAGCTTTTCGACTCCTATCAATGAAGATGCCTCCGATGCAGCCGACAAAACGCGGCTACTGGCCAGCAAGCTATTCAGAGTCTGTGATTGCAGTTTTCTCATTGCAGCGTCGGGCAGTCGTTGTACCGACGCGGTCCATATCTGACGGATAGCGCCGGGCCTTCTGAGAAGCGACGCTGTCACATCAAGGAATATTCGAAGATGGAGATGAATGTCTTGCGATGAGACGTCTTTTTTTCTTTGGCGAGATTCGACCAAGAGTGAGTTGATGTGGGCGACGATGGCATTGAGCCCAGTGACGTTGCTTAGAGAGCGCAACAAGAGACTGGCGTCGCTTTCCTCTGAGATTGAACCATCGGAGGAGGATTCTGAAGATTCCAATAGAAGAGTCCAGTAATTTGGAATGATTTCGGTGACGAGAAGATGGATAACAGCAGCGGATTGTGGACTCGGCTTGGCTGTGATGGTGTGGGAGTTGTCGCATAGGAATCTGAGGGAAGATATCAAAGAATTGTAATCTGGCTGATTCCTGAGACGCTCGACAGCCTCATCCAGGCTTGTGATGACAGCTGCGGCGTTTCTGTTCTTCGGCGCTGTTTGTGCACGCGCGACTGGTTG
Source organism: Cordyceps cicadae (assembly GCA_002968875.1). NCBI lineage: Eukaryota > Fungi > Ascomycota > Sordariomycetes > Hypocreales > Cordycipitaceae > Cordyceps > Cordyceps cicadae. The sequence goes on along the minus strand of MWMN01000004.1, from coordinate 356,173 downwards.
GACATTTTCCTTGCCAGTGGTGAGGTAGGTGGTGCTGACTGGGGTGAGGAAGTCGTCCATGGCGCCGCGGGCCGCACTGCTCTTCTAGCGCCTAATGTTTATGGTAGTATCGTATCATGACATTTGGCCCGCCGGTGAGCGAGAATTCATGGTCGTGAGACAAATGGATTGAGCTAGCAAGACGTTGCGGTTGAAAGGAAAGAAATAGGTAGGAGATAGGTAGCTGCTTGAAGCTGGAAACATGTCAAACGGAGAGAGCCCCACCATGCCACCACCCTCTATAAATTAGTAGCAGGTACCTCAAAACTGCGCCTACAGAGCCTGTATCAAGTGTAGCTTGCTTGGGGGCACATGGGCAGGGTAAAATACAAAACAAAAGATGGAAAAAAAGAAAGGAAGGGAAAAAAGGGTAGATTTCTGACCCGAGTACAAAGCCTTCTGTAACTATACTACAAAACTTGACTTGTCTTGCTTGTGCTATGCTCTCATTTCCAAGGGCAAACCGCCGGTTCTGTTCGCAGGCGAGGTTCCACTGTGCTACAGGCATTGCATCTCTCTGTGCGGTAGCCGCCGCTCCCATCTTCACTCACATCCTGCACCTACAACCACGCCACATCGACTACCTGGAGCAGCCAACGCATTCTCTTCCCATCTATTGACAAGATAGACCATCCAAAAGAGAACCGGATGGCTACAGAAGTCGCGGCTTCGGCCGGGAGCGAGGCGGAACCATGGTAAGAGGCTCCCAGCTGTTTTGCACCACCAACCGCCTGCTACCGGCGTCATTGTCTCAAGCTTGCTCACACGACTATAGGAAGTATATTGACAGAATACGCAAGGTAGCCGGCCCCTACACCGACCCCGATGGCATCTCGGAAGAATCTCTTGAGATGTTTCGCGACTTCAAAGTCTTGTGAGTAGACGACGCAGCCCTCCTCAATGCTGAAGCTAACGACCTGTCTAGAGTCATGTATGTATTGCTGCCGCCTCCAATCTTTTACCTGGCCAGGTCTGATACAGCATCTGTAGCGGCGCTGGTGGCTTGGGATGCGAAATCCTCAAGAACCTCGCCATGTCCCAATTCAAAAATATTCACGTCATCGATATGGGTGTGTCCGCGTCTCCCTCGGTCTACTTGTCCCGTCTCAGCACTGACACCAACCCTCTCCTCTCTCTCCTCGCAGACACGATCGACATCTCCAACCTAAACCGCCAGTTCCTCTTCCGCGCCGACGACGTTGGCAAGTTCAAGGCCGAAGTCGCCGCGCGCTTCGTCGAGCGACGAGTCCGCGGCGTCTCCATCACGCCGCACGCCGCCCGCATCCAGGACTTTGACGCCGCCTTCTACGGGCAGTTCCAGCTCGTCGTGTGCGGGCTCGACAGCATCGAGGCGCGGCGCTGGATCAACGCCATGCTCGTGTCCATCGCCGAGTCCGCCGACGACGCCGACGCCATCAAGCCCCTCGTCGACGGCGGCACCGAGGGCTTCCGCGGCCAGGCCCGCGTCGTCGTGCCCACCATGACCTCGTGCATCGAGTGCCAGCTCGACATGCACGCCCCGCGCGCCGCCGTCCCCCTCTGCACCATCGCCTCCGTGCCCCGCCAGCCCGAGCACTGCGTCGAGTGGGCGCACATCATCGCCTGGGAGCGCGAGCAGCCCTTCGCCGACCAGGCCCTCGACAAGGACGACCCCGTCCACGTCACCTGGATCTACCAGCAGGCCCTCGCCCGCGCCCGCGAGTTCGGCATCCCCGGCGTCACCTACGCCCTCACCCAGGGCACCCTCAAGAACATCATCCCCGCCATCGCCTCCACAAACGCCATCGTCGCCGCCGCCTGCTGCAACGAGGCCTTCAAGATCGCCACCTCCACCGCCCCCTGCCTCGGCCTCGACAACAACTACATGATGTACTCGGGCAACGACTCCGTCTACACCTACACCTTCCGCCACGAGAAGAAGCCCGACTGCCCCGTCTGCGGCAACGACCCCCGCCCCCTCCCCGTCGACCCGGCCTCCACCCTCCAGGACCTCGTCGACTCCCTCGCCCTCCGTCCCGAGGCCCAACTCAAGCGTCCCTCTATCCGCGGCGAGGGCAAGACGCTCTACATGCAGGTCCCCGAGGCCCTCGAGCGCCAGACGCGGCCGAACCTGCAAAAGACGATTGCCGATCTCGGGCTGGAGAACGGTCAGCGGCTCGTCGTCACGGACCCCGCGTATCCGGTCGAGTTTCACTTTTTCCTCAAGTTTACGACATAGATGGTAATTGTGTCTGGGAATGGGATAAAAAGTCCCTCGCGTGTGGAACGTATATATACACCGGTGTTGAAAGGGGAGGTGCCTTTTTTTTCTTTTTGGATCATTCATGTCCCAAAGAGAAAGGTAACTAGATTAAATATAAATTGAGTGCACAGCAAGTCATGATTCCATCCTTTTAATTTTTAAATTTTTTTTTTGCGTGTGTGTATACCTGTCAGCATCCTTTCGTCTTCAAAAAAGAGGCCATGGGACCAGTGTATCATCTAAAATCCTGTGCAAACTCAAAGCCAAAACTGAAAAGAGAGACCCCATTGTATTTTTTTTTTACAACTCTGCGCCGAAACATGAAGCAATGTAGAAAACAAAAGATGCCTGCGCCAGCAGATACATATGCCTTGCCAAAAAAAAAAAAAAAAAAAAAAGAAAGTAGTCTTCACCGCGTCATGTTGAGGATCTGCTTCTCCAGCCTCTGGCACTTAAGCTTGAGGTGCTTGACAGACTCGAGGAACAGCTCGTCGCTGTCCCACTGACCGGTGCTCTCGATCGCGAAGATGAAGTGGTCGCGGCGGCGGCCCAGGCGGACCTTGCCCTCAAACTCCGGGTGCCGGAGGCACTCGCGGCTGACCGTGTCCTTCATCGGGTCCTCCACCACGGCGCGCATCTGGCCGACGTCCGCCGCCGCGAGGCCGCTCCCCGGCTCCGCCGCCTCCCGCTCCGTGACCTTGCGCAGGCCGATGACGCCGCTCGGGAAGCACCCCTGGAACTTCTCCGCGTCCGGCCCCACGATCGGCCGCAGGATCGTAATGGTCGGCAGCAGGCGGTACGACGCGGTGGCGACGGGCGAGAACTTGGCGTGGTCCGCGCCGACGCCCTTGTGCATGTGCATCGACAGGTTGATCGTCTGCGTCGGCCGCATCTTGGCGATCAGTATGTCCGGGTTGACCGGCGCGATGGCGTCGGCGCCGGAAAAGTACCGCTCCTGCGCGCCCGTCGGCACGAAGACGATGTCGCGCGCGTAGACGTGCGCGTGGTGGTAGGCGCGCGTCGGGTCGTCGGCGTCCGAGGGCGCCACGTCCTTGTTGGGCGTGCACGTCACGTTGAGCTCGAGGCGCACCGTGTTGTAGTCGAAGCAGCCGGCGCCAAAGTCGTCGTCGGCCGCGTCGGCGGGCTTCTTGCGCCACTTGAGGAAGTCTTGAAGGCCCGCGCGGCCGCCCTTGAACGGGATCAGGCCCAGGCGGTGCGACAGCACTTCGTCCTGGATCACCGACGTGTTGTTCTCGATGAAGACGTACTCGATGGCTAGCGTAGGAATCTCGGCGATGAGAATGCGGCGAAAGGCGTTGGCCAGTGAAGCGTCAACCCCGATGAGCGAGAAGGAGGCATCGAACTGATCATTCCGGTGGAAGTTGACGGAGAAGCCCTCCCGGAAACGCTCGATCGAAAAGGCGGCATCTTCGCCGGGAACGTGGCCGGGGTACTCGATTGAGCTAATATCGGTGACAGTTTCCTTGTTGATGTTGACAGTCTACAGATGATGCCTGGTTAGCCTCGAGAGTTTGTTCTTGCCACGGTTGCAGGTGTGCGGCTTGCACTCGTCTATTGCTTCGATTTTTCTCTTCGAACCTGCTGGAGTTGCAGCATTGCCACAGCTCTAGGGCTTCCAGAGCAGTAGAAAAGGAAAGCACATACCCTTCGACGCTCTAGCTCCTCTGCATCCGGCGCGTTGCGCCACGCTGCCTGTTGTGAGGGCGCCATGCTGTGTGAATTGGTTTATTGAATGTGAAGTTGTTGCGGCAGCGAGCTGGAAATTTTTTGGCCGCCCCTCCAAAAAGTTGCATCGACGGCCTGCTGTGCTCCGCCAGAAGCGGGCACGCTAAAGTTTTGGTGCAAGATCGTGTTTGGTACTGATGCATAGGAAATCAGATCTGATTCGGAGAATAAATGAAAAAAGAAGGACAGAAATCTAAGAGAACAAAAGAAAAGATTAGAGACCTAAGTTAGAAAAACAGAAGCTAGAAACTAGGAGGGGAAAAAAAAAAAAAAAAAAAA